>CATIWK010252571.1:0-15025 GCA_949634005.1 Mallotus japonicus
GACTGATTATGTTTTATGTTTATGGTTTTGTTTCTTGTTCGTTGGTCGTTGTGAAGATGCAGTGAGAATTTAAGGATGCTTCAGTGACCCGCAATCTCTTTATTTTTTGTTCTTCACTGTTGAAACACTGATCCTACGCGAATGCCACCGCTCTCTTAACTAAAATGGAGGCCGACTCGTCAGTGTATGTCGATGTTTCTGAAAATTAAGTTTAGGTTTAATTTGTTTTTTATAAAGTAACTTCTACTTTGCTAATAATTATCGATAATACACTCTAATCTTACGATGATAAAAGTAAAATATACGAAAAGTGCAATTACCTTAAAATTTTTCTTAAGTTTATACTTTTTTTTCTCCTCCAATTTAAAGTTTATATTCAACTATTACTTTAATATAACTATATATATTAAAATTTAAATAAAAATTAATTCAAGCGAGTTGATGAAAATAAATTTTTAATAACTGATTTTAATAATTATTTTAAATTAAAAATATTATTTTTATAATTAAATTTTCAAAAATATTATTTTTATATGTAAAATTATCACTCTAGCATTTTAAATTATGAAAATAAAGTCATCTATATTTTTGATAATTAAATGTGAAAATTTTATGTTGTTTACCGCATTTTTTTAATTTCAATTAATTAAGTTTTTAAAATTCATTGTTTATTTATCATTGCTTAATAACTAAATTATGGAATATTCTGCAATTACTTTATTTTTTTGAATACCTTACTTTTACTTTGTGTTTTTTGTCAAAATCATAAAATATGTCATTATTAAAATAAGAATGTTATTACAGAGAGAAATACAGACATATAAACACAATAACCTTCTGTGAACTTATAACTAAATACTTGAAAGTCAATAACTGAAATCATATATACAACAAACTAATAGCATCCACCAAAACAGGTGGAAGAACCACTAAAATATCCAAAAAAAGGACAAAATATAAATTGAAAATATATGCAAAATATAAATTTTTTCTGAATAACTTGCCTTCCAGGTAGATCGGAACAAGATCCATGAGTTGTCTGCAAGTATGTGGCAAACTTGACTACAACTTTCAAATAGAAAATGTTAGTTGTTTGAGAGTCTTTTTGACTATCGAGTGAATCGCTCCAACAACTTTCAAAATTTAACTCCTGTTGAGATCTATTAAAAAAGGAGAAATAAACTCATACTAAAAAATTATTCATGACTACCGGCAAAGACACAACTAAGACCATAAATAATCTAAAGAATAACTTAAGATGCATAGAGAAAAGGAAGAAAATGATGTGGAGAGAAGGTTTTTTGGCCACTCGCCAAAACCAGATCTACAATAAAGAAGACAATGAGAGGTTAAGAGCAAAAGAGAGAGAAAGTGTACCCATATCTTTTGTGTTTATAACTATAGGATAAAAGTGATTTTCATTCTTCATAATGATTATAAATAAAATAAAATATACTTTGTAAAAAATAAAATAATTTTATAATGAATCATTAAATTAATTTTAAAAAAATTAATATCCACGATCAGATCAGAGGAAAGATATAAGATGAAAGATATATTATTTTTGTTTTTTTTTGGAAAAAAGAGGAAAGTTATATTAATGTATTACTTGCAACCACCAATCAAATCAAACTGTTTGCTCAAAAAAAAAATCAAATCAAACTGTTTGCTCAAAAAAAAAAAAATCAAATCAAACTAACATTATTCAAGGTGTGTGTTGAATTTTGTAAAAGATTAGAGAGTGCTTTTTTTTTTTTAAATAAAAATAAAATTTTAAACACGTACCTTTAATTATCAAAATTAAAAAAATTAATACAATTAATATTGCCCATAAACTTCAATATTTATTTTACGAAACTCTCTGTTTATTTATTTATGTTTTTATTATTAAAAGTATTTATCTGACATAAATATTAATGTGAATTCCATGGAATAATATTTTAGCGCATATATCAAGCATAATTAGAAAAATAAATGAGACAAAAATTGATAAAATAAAAGAGATTTTTTTGCCAACACTCGGTGATTAAATGTAATGACATATAAGTGTTTTATAATCAGTTAATAAAAATAAAATATATATTTTTAAGTCACACGCTTAATTATTGTGTGTGATGTAGTGGGTATAGATAAGAATTTTTCAAAAATAAAAATTGCGACTTGATAAGATTCACCACTGCTTATTTTTGACACAAACAATTCATAGTTAGAGTGGTCCAATGAAATTAAACATTATTTAAGAAAATAATAATTCATTCATTAAAAATTAAAAACATATGTTAATGAAAAAATTATATTCATAAAAGTATAATTAAGAAGGATCAAAATTAAAAATAACGAATCAGTATGTGTCATACCTTAAGGGTTTGAGTGATAAAAAACTGTAACTAGATGTATTAAACGAATAAAAAGTGGCAAGTACAAGGGTGATTGATGTATTATGTCATTAAATTAGTGTATTTTAAACGAATTTAAATGTTAAAATGATAAAATTATAAGTTGAAATGTCAAATTGACAAATTATACTAATTACACATGTGCTTATGTATTATGCATTAAAAAAATCCCAATTTAACTTCTTGAATTACCATGGCCCCATCATCAAGAAAATGGACGGCTGACATTCCACACATATTCACTAAATCTAACACTCACTTCCACCATAGCACTAACACAAAACTTCCTTTTTTTATTTTTACAAAACAAAGAAGACAAAAAACATAAACACAAAGAGATAGAGAAATATATCTTAAAAATCCGACGTGGCAACAGTCAAGATATGTGACGGCCCCAAATCAAAGATCCACTTCTCTCAGAGTCAAGGGAGCATGTGGAAGCAGAGGGTGCCACGTGTTTGAGCAATGCCTCTACTCTTGTCCACATGGCAATCCATGGCAGGCCAGCAGAGATCGCGCTCAATACCAGCCTCTTATCAACAAATAAATCTTTCTCGCTAAAACAGTCGTTGCTTTTTTCTTTTTTCTTTCTCTTTGTTTTTCTTGGGGGTCTGCTGTCTGTATGTTTTCAAACGCCATGAACACTGTTGCTACAGCTGCAGCTCTCTCTTTGCCCATTTCTCTAAGTAGATCATCTAAACTTAGCTCTAAAAAGGTAACTTTCTTTTTTCTCTTGATCATTTATCTTCTTAGCTTATCTGGGTAGTTGCTGTTTTTATTTGAATTATTTTAGCTTCATCAAGATGGCTACTTTTTCATAATATTGATGTCATAATCTATCTGGGTACTTGCTGAAGTTATTGGAAAATTAAGATATGGGACTTTTGGTGGATTTCATGTGGTGGAGTTAAATGCAAGGCTACTATCTTTAGAGAATTTTTTTGTTTATGTTTTCATGATTGTCAGTGAAAACAGATGGTTCTTGAATCTTTTGTCCTGTTAAGCTTATGTTAGTGATTTCTAATCTGGGGGAGAATTTATATTGATTTGTCACATATTTTTAATCTTTGCTGCCTATGGTTTTAGTTTTGGTGTGTGAATATGTTTTTAGTTTTATACTTGTTTGCAAAAGTCCAGATTCTTGCCGACATTCTAGATGCTTATATAGCTTGGAATGTCATTGATGTGTGTGTTTTCAGGGGGTTAGGGGTGGGTTTAAAGTGTTTGCGGTATTTGGGGAGGAAGACGGGCTGCTAGATAAGAAGAGCGCATGGAGTACCTTATTTGACGTGGAGGATCCGAGATCAAAGATGCCACAGTTGAAAGGAAAGTTCTTGGATGTGAATCAAGCACTTGAAGTGGCTAGATATGATATTCAGTACTGTGACTGGCGGGCTCGACAAGATGTTCTGACCATCATGCTTCTTCATGAAAAGGTTTTCTTTTACTCGACTTCATATGGAGTTTTTTTATCGTTTTTTAATTATGGAAAAAGAGGTTCATATTAGCTGAATTGAGGTTAATTCAAGTTGAGTTCAGTTGTAATTGCTATAATTGATTTTGTTTGTTCTTTTGAGGCTATAGTTCTTTTGAATTGATTGTGTATGGATCTTTGAATTTGATATTGTCTATTTTAGTTTGGACTTTGATTTCTCACCTTGAAAAGTATGACTGTAGGTTGTTGAAGTTCTGAATCCTCTAGCACGGGATTACAAGTCTGTTGGCACCTTGAAGAAAGAACTTGCTGAGTTGCAAGAAGCACTAGCCCAAGCTCACCAGCAGGTTTGCAAATTATCCATAGTGAGATAATTCAGCTAAAATAGATCCAAGAATTTGCATAAACCAATGAAGCATGAATAATTATTAATTAGTTATGTGGATGCGTTAGATTGAGGCATGAATAAACTCTCTAACTCTTTGCCATTTATATCTGACATCTGAATAAGATACTTTCTTCCTCTACAATTTCTTCATCATCCTGATATCTGACACGTGAACTGCAACAGGTTCATCTATCTGAAGCGAGGGTTTCTACTGCTTTAGATAAGCTGGCTTATATGGAAGAATTGGTTAATGATAGACTGTTGTCAGATAGAAGCACAACAGAGACCGACCAATTATCCCCTTCTACCAGTACTTCTACTCAATCTCTAAATACTGTGCAGAGGAGACCACCCCGGAAAAACTTGAATGTCTCAGGTCCAGTTCAACCATACAATTCTCACCTTAAGAATTTCTGGTACCCTGTTGCGTTCTCCACTGACCTGAAGGATGACACCTTGGTAAGCTATTCTTCCTAATATTTGCTATTCATGTTTTATGTACCAATCCATTTTCCAAATATTAATCACTTCATCTGGTTCACCTATGCTTCTAGTTACAAAATCAAAACTTGTCTACATTTCATAGAAATTGAAAGAAGAATTGCACTGCCACAGTTTCATTATTCATATATATATGTATATATATATATATTTTTTTTTTTTTTCTCCCTCTCTTTGGGCCCCCCTCTTTCTCCTCCTGTCAAGCCTTTGTTAATTTTAAAACCTAAGTTATTTGTGGATGTCTTCTTTCAAGTGCTTTATTAATTTTTCTCTTTTAGATTCCAATCGAGTGCTTTGAGGAACCTTGGGTTATCTTTCGAGGTAAAGATGGGATAGCTGGATGTGTTCAGAATACTTGCGCGCATAGAGCATGTCCTCTTCACCTTGGTTCAGTAAATGAGGGTCGGATCCAATGTCCTTACCATGGTAAGTAAGAATGCGAAAGGAAATCTTTAATTGTTATATTCTACGTTCACCTCCTTATATTTGGACTGATATAAAATGCTGATAACTACATAAAATGGCATTTAAGTATTAAAAGAAAAAGTTGAAGGTAGAGTGGCCAAATGGCAAATACTCCCTTTATGACATAAAATTGTTATAGGTTCAATCTCTGGCCAATGCAGGGCAGCAGTAAAATATTCTCTTCCAAGTTCAATTAAAAAAGTGTGGGAAGAAAGAATAGATTACTAATCATTGAAATATTGGTGATCAATAAATTTCAGGATGGGAGTATACAACGGATGGAAAATGTGAGAAAATGCCGTCTACACGACTACTTAATGTAAAGATAAAATCATTGCCATGTTTTGAGCAACAGGGAATGATATGGGTTTGGCCTGGCAGTGACCCTCCAGCAGCAACAATTCCTTCATTACAGCCTCCCTCAGGTTTTCAAGTCCATGCTGAGGTATTATTCAGACGTCTTTAGATTTTTATGCTTTTGGTGAATGATAGAGGATTTGTGAAAGTTTGAAGAAGCATGTTATCTCAGGCATGCTTTGTCCTTGCATTTGATAGATTGTCATGGAACTTCCAGTGGAACATGGGCTACTTCTGGATAACCTTTTAGACCTAGCACATGCCCCTTTTACCCACACATCCACCTTTGCAAAGGGTTGGACTGTTCCAAGGTTTGTTCCTTTATCCTTAGCGTTGAACATTTTATAATTTCAGGAGTAATAAGCTGGCTTTTCATTTACTTTCTAAGATGGCATGAAGTGTCTGTCAGAATGAGTAATGAATATCAATGATAAAAGAATTTATATTTCTTTTGTTTGATATAAATTCTCAGCTTGGTGAATTTTTTGACGCCTGCATCTGGCCTCCAAGGATACTGGGACCCATATCCAATAGATATGGAATTTCGACCACCTTGTATGGTGTTATCAACCATTGGGATCTCAAAGCCTGGAAAACTAGAGGGGAAAACTACCAGGCAATGCGCAACTCACCTTCACCAGCTTCATGTATGCTTGCCTTCATCAAGAAAGAAGACTAGACTATTGTACAGAATGTCGCTCGATTTTGCTCCGCTGCTAAAGCAAATTCCTTTCATGCAACATCTATGGAGGCACTTTGCTGAACAGGTAATAAACTTGTTTTGGCAAACTCATTTCTATATATATATATATATATTTGCAGTTGATACATAAAGTAGATTGCACATTTTAGCCGAGTTATCAAGTTGTTTCATGGCATTGCATCAAGGCTGCATCCAGCAGTGAAGAGTTATGAAAATTTGTTTGCTGTTTGATTAAAAAAGAAAACCAACTTTCCTACAAGGTTGTGATTACTTGTGGGTAGTGATAAGCATTCTTCTAGGGATGCCCCTAGTCCATCTATTGGAATCCGTCGGAACTAAGAACTTCCAGCACTTAGCTACCATGGTTCCAAAAGTTCAAGCTTTCGGCCTGCTGAGAATCTGTAATGGACTGAAAGATAAGTGAGCTTGCTCTGTGCTTCTAACATATCTGCTCGATATATTCTGTGATGAAACAGGTATTGAATGAAGATCTGCGGCTTGTAGTTGGGCAGCAAGAGCGGATGATCAATGGGGCAAATGTGTGGAATTTACCAGTTTCTTATGATAAATTAGGAGTAAGGTACAGGCTATGGAGAGATGCTGTGGAAAGAGGAGCAAAGCAATTACCATTTGGAAAATCGACGTGAACAAAACCAAAAATAAAAAATAAAAATAAAATCTAGGACGGATCTAACTTCTCTGAAGGCGTTTCAAGTATCAATCCCTCTATTCCTGCAGTTGTGGAGTTGGCTTGCAAATCAAACAACCAGTGTTAGGAAAGGCAGTGAGTGCAGTTTGACATTTGGTTCCTTAGAGAAGGACATATCCTTGCACTGTCAAAGGTGGGAACTGTTTATTGATCTGAGGCAGAAAGACTGTTTCTGCATACAAATCCTTGCAAGTCAAAAATGGATACTGTGCACTACTTTTGTTGATTTTTGTGTACAGGGAAATTCTTTTTCTTTTCTTTTTGTAACTTCTATTTTTACCCTTCTTTTGATCTCTTCCAGAGCCAATGAAGTCATGAAGATTGTTCTGCGACAACCTTCCGGAAAAAATTCTCTTGGTGCTTGAAAGATTGAAATATCTGTTGTATGATATTAAACATTACATAATATCTAATGAAATTTCAAAATTCCAACTTGGCTTCCCTGTTTCTTACCATTGATCATTCTTTTTCCATTATAGGATCAAAAAATGAAAACTTTTAACGTGAAATTAGAATTTTTTTTTTATTATTTTAAGAAAGCTTCCTCCATCATCGTCAGCGTATCATTAAAGCTCAATTTTCATGCCCAGTTAACACAGATGCTTAGAGATCAAAATTCTCAAACAGCCTTAAAATTTACTCTTATACAGTTACTCGTTACAGACTAAAACCCAAAACCCAGAATTTACAGAGAATTCCCACAAAAAGGGCAGAACTTAAACTCAGGCTCAACAACACGGTCACAGAAATGGCACCTTAAGCTCACCGACGGAGACACCAACGAATCAGATGGCGAAGAAAAAGACTGGGGGAACATGAGATTACAATTCCGACAATACATAGCAGGCTCTTTACCAGGCCATTTGTAGACAGGAACGAAAAATAGTTTGAGGACTTTGTCGCACTCTACCAGATCAGCCATGGAACTGCAGTTTATGCACCTGCCCGCGCCTGCTTTCAGGACGCGACTCACCTGCTGATCTATCCCCCCTGCAAAGAAGAAGAACATTTTTTTTTTAATTCTGAGTGGCTTCGATGAATGTCGTCTTTGGGTGGGTTTTATTGGCTGCAGGGGCTGTTGCTTCTGGTCTCGAGAGTTCTGGATTTTTTTTTTTCTAGATTACTCCAAAACTATTCTGGCCCGACTCTGCTCAAAAATAAAATTAGCCGCGTAATGTAAATTAATTAATTCATTATATATTAACATTACTCTCTTTTTAAAAGCATAGATCTATTTTTTTTTTCCAAAAAAAAAAGATCTATTTTTTTTTTTAAAAAAAAAAGAGTAGAGATGATGAATTTGAACTCCATCATCAATTTATATGTTAAATCATTCATTTTAAATGAGTTAAACATAAATTAATAATAGATCATATTTTAAAAATAGTGTCAATTGAATAACTATTGAATTATCCCTTTATTCACATTTAAAAATTTTATGTTTTTTGACAATCTAATTCTACAAATTTTCAGCATTAAAATTTTTAGTCTACAAGTGAAAATATTAGAGTATAAGAGAATCAAGAGGTCAAAAATTGAAAAACAAATGGTATTTTTTTTTTTATCTTTTTAAGTTGAAAAATTATCTATTATAATATAATCATAATGGTAAACTACTAATTCTATTAAAACATGCCGTAGTTTTACTTTTTAGAATGAAGGTATAAGCAACAAATTTATCCTTAAGTGCGACTCTTTTCCCTAAAAAATGACTCTTTAATTAACTATAATAATATTCATAATCCAAATAACAAATTCGAAAAGCCTAACAAATCCAAAAAGAACATTTTTATTTCCAAAAAGCTTAACATATGTCCAAATTGAACAAAGTCTACTTAAACAATATATTTGTTGCAAGAACTTCATCTTTACACTCTGTCAACTATTCTCCTGTAATAAAAATTTTAAAAAATGGAATCAAATGTCCAAAAAAATGCAGCTGCTAGCTATTATATTAAAATCAAGAAATTAAAATAGAAATGCCACAAAAAGAATAATACAGCAGCATAGAAACAACATTTTCAACATTACAGAAAAACCAACTTAGAAAGCCACCACTGAATAAAATCAGAAAGAAACATATAATGCAGCTGCAGCATAGGGATAAAGAACACTATAGATTTGTGCCAAATCTTATTATTAAAAATTTCAGCTATATGCTTGATCAAAAAAAAAAAATTCAGCTATATGCTAGGCTCCTTTTCCAGCAAAGAATAATTACCATTGGCAAAACTACAAGAAGCTACCAGAAATAATCCTAAACATTCTACAACATAAGTATAGCCAAAAACACGCAACCATTTATGCACACTTATCAGGCAACATATATCACATAGACATTACCAGTAAAGTGCACCATTTTCATGTTAGTGTATTAAGATTCAGCTTCACCTATATATCATATGAGACACAGGATCTTCAACACCTTTAAGGCCATTATACGAAAGATCAACTCTTTACATTGCATCCCTAACAAAAAAAGAAAATGTAAAAAGGAATTAGATCAGGTAATATTATGCATTTTAGACCTGCATTTAAATCACTGTACAAGTTTAAACATGTCAATACTTATAATAGTAGACATATCATGGAGTCAAGTGATTTCAGGTAAAACTAAATTGCACATTTCATATAGTCAATAGCTTCGAGGATGGTGATGAGGTAACCAACTGATAATGCCAAGTACTAAAAAATTTATATATATAATTCAAAACACACAATGTTTTAGTGAAGTGGCCGAGATTGCAACATAAGTAGCAGCAATGCAAAAACTGAAGGAAAAGTAAAACCATAAGCTACTTTCATTGAACAATCAAACTAATGTATAACATTAATATTAGGCAATATGTAAGGCAGTCCTACTTGTAGAATACTATAACAAATGATGTTGTTGAAGTAATGAAATGATCTTGCAATTTGAAATATTTTGATACTTGAGCTCTAATGATCTTAATACTGAAAGCAAAATTGTCATAAAAAAGAGGACACGAGTAGTAACCAATCATCAGCATGATCAATTCTGTTGAGATATTCACCTTTCTGCATGTTCAGTCACAAGTAGCATTATTTTTTCAATTTCAGATTGGAGGAACCTAGTTCTTCAATTTCAGTATTTGAAGATAATTTGCTTATCACGAAATTTAAAACTATAACTGAGAAACTAAGCAAACCTTCAAAGTGGAAGAATTTGGACCCACAAGATACTGTCTTCTTTTAACAAATCTCTCCTGCAAACAGTAACAGAGATTTTGATGCTCTCTTGAAGACTTAACACAATCAAGTGTTACAATTGCAAACAGCAACATACTAGAGAAAGCTTTTCAGGTTAGTCCCTTCAACACAGCACAGACTTCCTGACATAATCAAGATAATAGAATAAAAAACAAACCGAGCCATGTTCAACCAAAAATGTTGTCAAATGCCTGAAACTTATTGCTCAATTTTCCATCACATATAAAAAGGAATATGATAATAGAATGATCACCCAAATAAATATGAAATATATGCGAAGTTGAAGTGAGAAAATACCTTATTACGAACCAAGTTGCCAATCTTGATAATGTCATATTGGACTATCATTCAGAATTTTAATTGCCTATTATAACGTCAACAAACATGATTGTTTTTAAAAGAGAGAGCCATGATAAAACAATTAACACTAAAAGATGAACAATATGATTATCAGATATCACGTATTAAAAACAGAGAGGCAAATGGTAAACGAGAATAAACCAAATAAAAACTGCACCTGACTAGAAGGAACACTCCGTGATAAAAAATTAATAACATCTCTAGCTTCGATAATGAGATAACGATCTCTTGTTTTTCTTGCGGTAGAAACGGTCATCGACCCCTCAACCTAACCAGCAATTCTTTTGTCACCTTTCTACAGCAAACAAGTTCAGAAAGCTAATTAAACACATATATTCACATTAAGAGCAACCAGACCAGCATGAAATTGCTTCTATAAATCAACACTGCAAAGATGGCAGCAGGGCCATGAGTTGGCAAAAATGAGTATCAACCATGACTGGCTCATTGACCGCATAGGACTTCAGAACCTCAGTTGATGTTGTTTGCACAAAACCATATCCTAGAAATAAGAAATCTATTAAGCCACACTGCGCTGGTTACAAGGAACAAGCTTTCAACTTTCTAGTCTACAAGCAAGAATGCACACATACATATATACTCAAGCTATGCATATTAGAAATCAGAGGAGAGTAGCTATAAAAACTGAGTACTCAAACACCACCACCTTAACTAGCTTGTAACTGAAGAAGCAGGGGCCAACACTTACAATGATTTTGTTTAGTAACTCATAGACGAGCAAAAAATTTTTGCAGAGAGAGTCTCATCGAGAAGACCAAGGTAATCTTTGATAACTCGCGCATTTCTTTGAAGAAATTCAAGAAAAAATGAAGGTGATATATTGATTATCGTTGTTGCAACAAATAGCAAGCTAGCAACTTTCACATGGAAGCAGTTTACACCATCCACATTCTGAATAAATTAAACAGCAATCAAGCAAGTAAGCAAGCATCATCTATCAAATATACAGAATGGTTAAATCTCATGGACTACCAAAGAAAAAAAAAAGACCAGATTGGGTCATACCCAGTTGATTGAATGGTCAACAGTTATTAACACAACCTAGAACAGCAAATACACATGAAAATTATGCTCCAACAATCAAGATATAACAGTAATTCATTTGAAGGTAAAGCAAAAAATCAGTAAAGATATAAGCAGATAATAAAAGACAGAACATTTACTGTCACCACGGTTGTTGGTACGAGCAAGCTGGAAGGTGGCATAGCCTGCATCACCAAGCCAGAATTTCTAAAATCATAAGTTCTTCATTGCCCCCCCAGAATTCCTAAAATCAAAACCCAAGCCAAAAGCAACTCCACTTTCTATTTCCAATATTTAATAGAGAAGGATTTGAATTCGAATAAAATGAGATGATCATTTTGGTTCATAATCTGGATAAAGCTAAAGCATCAGCCAAACTGATAACAGAAACAGACAATGAAACCACCACAAGTTAAGAAGGGAGAATAAGATGCCACAAAGTCAAAAAAAAAAAAAAATGCCTATATTTTCAAGTAGAACTAATATGTCAAAATTTTGTGATCAAAATTCTACAAATCTATATAAATTTACAAAAGAAATACCGAGGACTATGAAGTTTTTTGCTGTAAAGCAAACAATTCTATCCACTCATGAAAAATATATCTTTATAATATCCAATTTACCTGTACAAGTGTTTTTAAAAATTCTTCTGTTCAAGTCATATGAAGCTGAGAAGAAATATTTATAAATCAAACTATTCTGCTTGCTATGTAGAACCCTCTCACATTGCCCCATAATTGAACACATGCAAGTCCAACAATGTATTATAGTGTCCCTTCTCAATTTCTTCCTCTTTTACTTGATGAAGTAATAGGGTCTCAATGACAAAATCTTCCCAATCAATTCCTTTTGCCAATGCCTTTCTTTTCCTCTTCTTAGTATTTATATCCAGCAGAATACCACTGTCACTATCACCGCCTAAATCAACATTCTTCTCAGCGTTCAGAACTTGCAGAACACCACTGTCATCACCATCACCTAAATCAGCATTCCATGGATGCATAATTCTTTCAATGCGCAGCTTTGCAGCGTTTATCTTTGCTCTCCTCCTTCCAATAGCCACACGGCCATTAACAAAAGATGGTGGCATTGGATCTAGCCCTACATCTTTCTCCAATATTTGCTTCAAGAAAAGCTTCTTGCTCAATTCTGATTTCCCATTCCACCAATCTGTTACAAAAAGCTCAAGCCCCTTCTTGCTTTTCCTTCTATAAGCCCTTCCAATCTCTTCAGCATTCTTACCACAGCCATCCTCCAAGAACTTGTTGTAAGCCATGGATAAGCACTCATGCGAAAGCTGAAGCTTATCTACATCCTCAACTCCCATTATACTTAACCCAATTCCATCCTCTGCCTCAAAATACCTTGAATCTCCACATTCCACACTATCCTCATCATCATCTTTTCTCAAACACTGATTAACCACCTCTCCCAAATCAAATACAACAGAACCCAAATCCTTCTTTTCTCCACCACATTTGCCCATTGACTTCATCTCCATATACCGTAAAATAAAAGGTGCATTCTTCATAACATTCTTAACAGTAACATCCTTTCCCCAAGGTAGAACCTGTGCAACTTTCACAAGAGCCTCTAACAACTCCCTATACCTTAGCTTACATGTCGAAACCACCGTGTGCACATCCCTTGCCACATCCTCAATCTTCACACCCTCAACTCCATTCAACTCCGCAACCAAAACCAAAACTGCCGCAACAATTGGCAATGGCCGTCTCCCAGTGGTTAAAGCCCACTTAATCATAGATTGAATCAAAAATACACCTTGCTGCCTCATTCTCTCAAACTTATCACTATCAACTCTCCCTACATTCAACAAATTCCTAACAACTTTCTCAAAAGTAGTCACAATATCAAACTCAGGAAGCTGTATATTCAAATGACCAACAACACGTGAAATCATCCTGCCCAATTCATAAACATCACAACCAATCACATTCCCAATTTCAGCAATAGACAACGTTAATTTACTGTCTTTCCTCACAACAACATAAGCACATGCGCCTATTAAAATGGGAAACCAATCACCTTGACCATATTCACTTTCTGTAATATCATCAATCATGGATTTAATGTCACTAACTTTTTGATTTGATAGATTTAACTTGAAGGCTATATCATCAATAAGTTTATTTGCTTCGAAGATTTTCTTTTCTTTGTAATTTAAATTACTGCCGGTACCTGAAGTTCCAACACGGACATAAACACCTTGTGGACCATTCACCCCGCCGGTGTGCGTCTCGTAGTTGTCAAATTTTTGTACGGTTCCGCATTTATCGCAGACCAGGCTTCCTGTTATGTCGTCGCGGATTAGGGATGGGTGTCCGCAACTGTAGCAGGCCATGGTTAATGTGTAGAGTACACGGAGAGACGGGTGCGTCGTGTTTGGCGGCCAAGAAAATTTCCAGTGAGCGTGGAACATACAGAGAGACGGTCCCCCAAACTAGCAAAAGATCGGAGACCTGAAAATTTCAGGAACGAACGCTGTTTTATAGTCCCTACAAAACGACGCTGTATCAAGACTTGCTAACCTTAACCACTAAAAAAGGTTAATTAGTTGTGATTTATTTAAGGAATTTTTACGAAAATATCCATTTTTTAGGTTAGATTTTCAGTAAAATACCAATCTTTTATCAGATATTACACACGTGCCTAATTTTTATCAAAAATTACATGCGTTGTCCATTTTTCCGTGACTTGTGTAAGTTGCGTTTCCTTACTTTTTTTATTTTATTTTATTCTGGACAACTTCTTCTTCCTCGTTGTTTTTTTTTTCCTCTTCTTCTTCTTCTTCTTCTTCTTCTCTTCCTTGTCACCTTGCCTCCATCAAACTCACCCAAAAACCACCATTCTCGTTTCTTTTTTTAGCTTTTTTTTTTTCCGCTGTGATGAGTCCGATGAAGAGCAACAACAACTCCTTCCCTATGCGATTTCTTCCTTTCGTTTTACAAAAGCAGGATCTTGAATTCAAGGAAGAAGATATGGCTGTTGAAGGCCATATTTGGATCTGTTTTCCCTGTGCGATTTCTTCCCTTTTCTTGTTTCCATTTTTTGGATCTGTTTTGGCTAATAACATTAGAATTAGAGGTATAAATTTTATGATTTTGATTTTTGGTTTTTGTTTAATTTGCATAAGATGACAAAAAAAGAAGATTTTAATTATCTAAAAAAATGGAGTATGCAGTTGGCAATTTGTTCAAAAGTTAAAGAATGATTTGATTCTTTGTTTTTATGTCCTGGGTTCTGTTTTATAATAAATTTGAATGAGATGAAGTGGAGCAAATTTTTGATTTTTTGCCACTGAGAATTTAATAAAAAGATAGAATGTTTGTACTTTGAATTTTATGACTGTCTCTTTCAAAAGTGTGGATCTTGGAATTAGATTCTTCCTCACTTAATATTATCCTTGTTAATAATG
>CATIWK010252620.1:0-17108 GCA_949634005.1 Mallotus japonicus
AAAAAAAATATTTTTTTTATCCTAAAGTTTTATATTTTCCTTTTAAAATTTATACTAATTTTTTTACTTTCTATTTGCTATATCACTTTTTAAAATTTTTTCACTCACTTATTTAAAATATAAAATCTTTATAAAGAATAATATTTTTATATTTAAATTAAAAAATATAAATATATGTGTACACAAAAAATATTAATATATAACAAATTTGTAAAAATACTATTGTTTTAAAAATATTCTAAATTATACAAATTTTTTTTTTCAATGAAAACTATACCTTTGGTTAGATAAAGATACTATGATTAAGAAAGATATTATAATAAAAATTTATTGTATAATTTTATTTGAAATAAGTTTTATATTTATATATTTTATATAACTTTTTCGTTAGAACTCTTCTAAATGTCAAATAGTCACTTAAATTTACCCTTTACTAATATTTTGAATTTCTTAAATTATTTGAAAAATTTACACAAAATTTATATTATAAGAACTTATTCATGTTAGTTAAAAAATTTTGAATATGAATGAATCTAAATAAAAAGATTAATATTTATAAAAAATCTTATCAAAATAGTTTATAAAAAATATGAATTTAATTTTTTTAAATTAAAAATAAAAATTATATAATACATTTTTATCATAGTATTTTTAATTATAGTGTTCTTTTTCATCATAATATTTTATTCTAAAAAATAAATTTTTGAAAAAATAAAATTTGTATAATCGAAAATATTATAAAAAGTAATAGTATTATTACCTTATTTTTTATCTTAATAAAATTTAAAATTATTTAAAATATATATTCAATTTTTAATTTAAAATATTAAAATTAAAATAAGTAACTTTATTTTTAATTGCCAAAAAAATTTTAAAAAAATGATACAACAACTAAATAGTTAAAAATGGTATAAATTTTAAAAATATATGACTTTAAGGATCAAAAGAAAATACTTTCTGTTAAAAAATTATATTTTAGTCTATAAATTAATAGCAAAACTAACCGATGGATGAGTAAGTATAACGGAATAAAAATTTAGGGATGTCATAATATATTACTAAAAAAATGAGAGATGCACTAATATATTTGAATAAACCTGAGGGGATTTTAGTAATTTACCCTAATTTTAATAATTTTTGTTATTTTTAATTTCATTTACTTTATTTTATTTTTTAATGTTAAATAAATACAAATTTTTTTTATCTATTTGTTTTTTATTAGAACTTTTGAATCTTCAAATTTTTAATATCTCAACTGGATTTTGGTTTGTTTTCTTTATGGAGCTTTTATATTTTCTTGTTATGAAATTTCTATTGATTTTTCTATAATCAAACTCATTTAAAGATCAAAATGGTAATTATAGCTAAATAAAATCATACTAAATGGAGCGTAAGGATCACTAAATTATAAATTCAAAAAAAAAATCTTTTAAGGCAATTAAAGAATATTAATAAAAAAATTTATAATTTAAGTGAAATTTTATTTGCTTTTTAATAATACTATTATTTTTTTCTTATGTATAAATAATTCATCTTTTTCTATAAAAAGATACAATCCATTAAATTTACCGATAGCATCAACACACTACTAAATCAGGATAGTTTAGTTGTTTATCATGCTAAATATTACCTAAATTAGTATTACAAACTTATTTATGGATTAATTAGCAATATTATAATCTACTTATAGTAGAACTAACTAATAGAAGACTATCCATCATTCTTCATCAGCATCATCATGCATCACCAGAACTCTCATTAGCACTCTGTTTAAGATATTAAACATTACAAGTTAAATATACATAAGTTAATTTTAAAACATCTTGTAATTAATTAGTGATTTTTAATGTGAAAATTTTTGTTTACCTTTTGAATAAGTAAGCTTAGAATTCCTTGTGGACCAACCTCAGAATGATACAATGAAAAACAATCAATGTCATCACCAACCCTCAATTGGTTTTTGGTAACAACATCTGACCATTCTATACTATCCAATTTGAAAATTTTATTAGCCCTATCATACCTCAATTTATTCCAAATTTTTCCATTTGGAGTGAAAATTTCAATATCTAAACCAATCGCAGCGATTTCGTTTAATAATGATTTTGGTATGTTCTGACTGAAAATGTTATTCAACTCTCCGATTAGAGTTAAACCCGCCACTATATCATTGTTGGTTAATGATTTTGTGAATAGCTAGGTATTTCACTTCTCCATCAATTGGAAAATTTGAGATTTGGTTAGGTTTGCTAGTTTTCATGTTTGAGATTTCTCTTTTGTGCTCTCTAATTATAGAATTCACTTAGACACTTTAATTATAGGCATAATAAACATGACAAATAGAGTAAATTAATTAGAGGAATCTGAGCAAGCCTGTCCTCAATTTGCATGATTCATATGTAAGTCATGGAAATTTGTCACATTAGTTGTTTACTCATGTCATCTTTATTTACTACTACCCATAAGTATCATTTGAGACAAAATATTTTGTAACATATACATATATATAAGTTATAGAAATAGCGCATAGATTATGCAATTGATACAACAGAGTAAGGGTAATTAAAATTAGACCAAGATTGAATTATGTTAAATTACAAGATCACAGATAATCTAACTATAATAATCTAGAAATTAAATATAATTTTTTATAAAATACATCACTTATCATTGATTTGATTTAAATCTATACCAACTACCATTAAAATCAACGGGTATGGAATAGTTTTTACTTAAATGATGTTTTCGATTTCGAACTACGCTGTATATAAAACGTTAAATAATTAGTTGTTAGAATACCTCTATTTTGTGTTAAAAAAAAAAAAAAAAAAAACCTCTGTCGCTCTTATATTTCTACCCGAATTAAATCGAATTAATTTAAATTCAGAAAACTCTGAATATTAAATGTTTAGAAAAAAAAAACTATAAGACCTTGATGAAGATTTTACAACTAATTTACGGTTCATTTGAAATTAACTAAAATATTGATTAGTAAATGGAAAATCGTGTCTTCATCCATTCCATTGTTTTATGGACTACACCATCAATAAACTATATTGTACACATTTCTTGCTAATTATTCTAATTATTTTGAGATTTTCTTTTATTATCACAATCGTTATGTGATAGCTTTATAGAAGTTCAATTATGAGAATTCAAAACACTGGGGGTCATTTGTTTTGTTAAAAATAAGGATGGGAATTAAAATCGGAATGAATTATTGCAATTTTTAATGTTTGGTTCATTAAAATTTTGTATGGGAATGGATTTTCTTATCAATGGCAATCACTCATTTTTCTTGTAGGATTAAGAAATGATTTTCATTCCTACAAAATTAAGTGAAATTAATTATAAATTAGTCAAAATTTTAAATATTGTAATATATTATTAAAATTTACGAAATATAATATTTTTGAAGTAATGAAATAAAATATATAAATTTATAATAATTATTATTTAATATATTTTCACATATAAATTAAATACTTTGTTAAAATTTTCATTCTATCTCCAATTTCTTTTCCTTCCGATTCCGATTTCAAAATATCAACCAAATGACCCCTATATTGATTACATTAGATCATCTCCAACTTATATCACTAATTTCACAATAAAATAATGCAATTTCTCCCGTAATTTTTTACTCCAATCTGTTATTTTATTTTTAACTTAAAAAAAAATATTTTCTACATATTACATTTTATGTCTCACACATCTTTTATATTAATTTTAAATAAAATATAAATTACGTTGAAACTACAAACAATTAACTAACACAAAATAATTTTTCTAAAATTTATAAAAAAAATTACAAATATCATACTCTTTTGTTCCACCAACAAAAGATAACGACCATGTAAGAAAATAACAAAGAAAACCTCTGCTTAAGACAAAACAAACCCTAATTGACAAAACTTTCAAACATATGTCTTACAGATTCAATTATACGAAATATGTCAACCATCCAATATCCACTTATATTTAGTTAATTAAGAGTGTTGACTCACCAATGAATATATAGTTCTACACAAATTAATTAAAATTAATTAAAAATATTCAGTTGGGCTGTATGAATTCCACTTGTCATAGCATTTGTGTTTGAGAGGATTAATGTTACCTAAGAAGGGCACAAGCTGGCTTGAGCAATTAAAAAATACATCGATTTTGGCATTTTGACATTCAGGTGTATGCATGCATATACACAATATAAGATAAGAACACTTGCATTTTGACATTTGAGTCCTACCAAAGTCAAATTCACACTTGTTTATTGAGGAATTAAAACCTGAATTCTCCTCGAATGTTTCAGAAGGTTTGATCACTAGATTAAGTTTTTACGGGTTAATTTTTTTTTTAATTAGTTAGTTGTAAATTTAAAAGTTAGTACTTAAGGCATTGGGTACTATATTTTTTATAATTTAATGAAAGTTTATTATATATTTTATATATGTGAACCAAATGTGTATATATAATTGAGAAATATAAATTTATAAATAATTTTATATTTTTGCCATACTTTAAACTGCTGAATTACTAAATTTTTTATAATAAATTATAACTATTTGACTGTTTATGGCTAATTATTACTACTAAATCAAACACTTAATTAATTTTTATGAATCTAAATATATAATTGAGAAAGGGGGCCAATTTAAGTTGAAAATAAAATTATAAATTTAATTTAATTATGACAATACAAACTGCCATTCTCCTCCTATAAATTCAATAATAATAATAATTTAATGTTATATATATCACATCAAAGGCATGGAGTCAACGGTTTACCTCAAATAAACAGAAGGATTAGCTGAGCCGTCGGCAAGCACTGACAAGCAGTAAAAACCATGTAGGGGAAGACAAAATGGAGAGCCTAATAGATTCTTATTCTTATTATTAGTATTCTTAATTTTTTTTTCTTGCTTAATTTAAGATAATTTCAGATTTATTTATTATTGAACTATTAATCTTGTGATTTGATATAATTCCCATTATGGGTTATATAATAAAAATCTTTAAATTCATTTCTCTTCATTTTTTTTGTCTGACAATATTTAGTTAAAATTTATTGAACTCTAATTAATCCGATTCAATTTAAACAGAACCATAAGAGTGGTAAAAATTTTTCAACAACTAATTTAACGCGACTACATACATCAGAACTCGAATTTAAGACCTCACTTAAGCTAATTTTTACTTCTTTATCATTTAGGAGGTGTTTATTTTAGCTGTTGGGATGCAGCTGATGGCTGTTCAGTTCCCAACAGCTTGAAAAAACTCGTTTAGTTAAGTTTTTTGAAAATAAGCTAGTAACTGTTGGATACCCCAACAGTACCCGTTCATATAAGCTCCAATTTGGAGCTTTTCACCAACAACTATTTATTTAAAAGTTATATTTACTAGTTTATCCTTATCTTTTTAACTTTAACTAATTATCATTACTCAATAAATTATTATTTAGATAACTATTAAAAATATTAACAAAATATTAATGTTACATTTATTAAAAATATTAACCACATCGATAAAAATATTAATAATTTTGTTAATAACACTAACTCATTATTTTCTAATATTAATAATAGTAATAATATTTGTATTTTATTTAAAATTGTTTAATAAAAGTTAATATATTCATTTTTTTTGAAATTATATAAATAAAACTATCTATAATATTTTTTTTATTATAAGCATTAAATAATTTTGTACCATACATATTATTGTTAATATTTATATCATATAATCTACATATGATGTTTATATATGTAATTAAATATACTATTAGCAACCGCTACTATAATTTTACCAAATACCTGATATCAATTAATTATTAGCTATCAGCCACCAACTATTAGCTATCAGCAACAGTTTAACCAAACAGGCTTTTAGAAAAATTAGGAACATATAGACACATGCAAGCAAGTGCCTTTGGCCGTCTAATACTACATATTTACAATTGACAGTATATATAGCCTTTTTCTTTTATTGGGTTTACTCCAAGGTTTCAATTAGAAATTATCATTTCTAATACTTATAAGGTTTCCTTGAATTAATTAAGATGCTTAAATTATAAATTATAGGTGTTAATCCCATAATCCCATTTAAAGATTCCTTAAGTACGTATTGATTAAGTTTTACTATTTCTTTTCAACCACGAAATGTTCTTACACCATATTAATTAGATACAAAATTATTTCTATTTATATATAACTGACGCTGACTTAAAAAAATTTATCTTATAAAAATTTAGATGCAAAACCTCTCATTATAAAATATCATTATACGGAATTAGGCTTTACTAGTTTGATTCTAAAGACAACTTTCGGATCAAATTATATTCCAAATTAGTTCCTAGTTAACTCAGGCATTTCTTAGATTTAAGTTATGCTATAACTCTACCACTGCCTATATAATAAGCATATGTTGCTTATAATATATTTGGGTGATGTAATCAAATTGTTTGAAGCCATTTAATTAAATAAAACCATCCCATTTCCATAATTAAGCAAAGGTAAAAGCTACTTCATTCTAATTATGCTATGCTAGAATCATATAACTATATGAATAAATATTTCTAGACCCCTAAAATTGCATATATAGATTCAATAATGTATAGTTCTTGGTCCATAGCTAATCTCCATTTTTAGTACTTGCTTGATGAAGATAACATAACAAAACAAAGAAATGTATTACTATTTAAAATAATAAAGATTATAATAATAATTAAAAAAAAAAGTCATATTAGATGAGGACTTGACATTGCAACATGCATTATAGGACCAAGTCCATATAATTTTTTTTTTTATATATATAATGTTTAATTAAGTTTTGACATATGATTGCTTAGTCAAAACATAATTATACTAAATCATGATCACCTAATTTCAACTAACGAAGAGCAAGGATTAACCTATTTTTATATCAAATTGAAAGCGAAATAAAACAGATAATTAAGTTAATTAGTATATTAATTAGAGCTAATTAGCTTGAGAGCCGACCCTCCTACCTATCAAAATCTAAAAAGCCATTTTTTGTCTTATGATGAGTCATATGGACGTTTTAGATTCCTTTCGTGCGATATATAAATATTGCTTATATTAACTCAAGTTTGTAACCAAAAACTAGAGAAGTACCATTGCTACACTCAAAGAAACCTTATCAAAATCAAGGGTCTTTTTTGTTTCTTTAAGTTCTTGTATATTCATTTGCTGCAAAACACACAAGACTATTGTAGCTTGGAGAAAATTCTGTGCCTGAGATAGGAAGTAAGAATTTTCTTCTTTTTGTTTCCTTGTATGGCTTTTTTGGTCATGTTCAAGGCTTTCGGCTATAGTTTTGTGACCATGGAGCAGGGAGAAAAATTACCCTGAAGTGCATGTATTGCATGCAATGTTAATAAATAAAGATTACCCTTTTCTCAGTCAATATTGGAGCTTCCAATTTTTGTTATAAAATTTTATTCTAGTTGCTCTTCTTTTATTTGAAATCTTTTTGGCTTCTGCACAGGCTGCAGTTGGTTCACTTCATTGACAGGATAAACTTAACTATTGTTTTGGGATCAAATATAATGAAAAATGCTGTTCTTCCACCTCTATCTTCAGAAATCTGCAACTTTGGTAATGGGTCTTCAGTCTTTTTATGAATCTTAGGCAGATTTTGTATTAGAATCTTGTTTAGTTATTTATAGAGCATTGTTTTAATTTAATGTCTGTATTGAATCGTTTGTTTGTAGGGGATAATGAAATTCAGATGCCAATTTCAGAATTCTCAATGGACAGCAAAGTGTATGATCCCTCACATTCTTTTTTTTTTTTTTTAAGAGGAAGAAGAAGGAGAAGAATCTTAATTAGGAAATGTTTTTCATTTCATTGAACAGTGAATAATTTTGTCTCATGATAATTTGTTCATCAAGAGATTTTTTTCTTTTTTTTTTGGCCATTACAAATTTGTGTATTCCGAATACCCATAAGGACTTTGACCATTAGACCAAAACAACGCAAACCTATTTTATGATAAACCTGAAATCACTACTTTTATGTAGCTAACACAATTTTATAATATTTGATTTAAATCAATAGCATTAATTTGGGCTCACACCTCCATTTTAATTTCCATTTGATTATTATATATGCTTTTATAATTTTTTTTGAAGTGGCTATAATTCTAGCTCTTATTTGGAGTCTAACCAGCTGAGAAATGATGATATTGCCATTCCTTATCAACACTACCAATCAGGTTCATTTAATTTCTACCTGCTAAAAACCCATTACAATGATTTATAATGTTAATTAAATATTTATATATAGAACAAAGGATCTTTATAATATTAGAATTACCTTTTTTTTATTTGCAGGTTATTATCAGTTCACATCTTGTAATAGGGACAACAATGCACAACAGTCAATTCTTCCACAGGATTTGGTACATTACATTATGAACGATGACAATCTCTAATTAAGAATTTAAGAATTTAGAGCATTGGTCTTATAGTTACTCTCTTTACGACTTTAAGGCCACAACAACGAGGAAAAGATCAATTCATGCTACGTGTCCATCGCAACAAGGAGGCATAACTATCAATAAAAGAAGGAACACAACTTCCTTAGAACAACAATGGCATCATCAAACCAAGAAAGCAACCAATATCAAAGAGCACAAGGTAAGAAATGCATGTACACATATATGTATATATGAAGCTTTGATTTATGGGATTTTAAGTTCTAAAAGCTTTGATTTATGGGTGGTTGGAGCTGCAGGTGCCTGTAAGGAGAAGCCAAAAGCTAAGTGACAAAATCACAGCTCTACAAAAATTGGTCTCCCCATTTGGCAAGGTTTGTTATAATAATATGTGGGTTCACCTTTTTATATATATTCTTGATTCCTGAAATGGAAACATTGTATTATAATTTTTCATGCAATGATTTATAATGTCAATTAAATTGTAATAATGCAGACAGATACTGCCTCTGTTCTTGAAGAGGCATCTCTTTACATCAAGCTTCTTCAACAACAAATTCAGGTATATATACTTATATTCATCCATTGAACTTATATCTATTTCACTTCTTCTGAATAAATGGTTGGTGACATTTTGGACTGAATTTATTCCAGATGCTGAGTCTCTCATGCCCTTCACAGGTAAATTAACTATGCACTAACATTATAAATTAACTATTTCCAAGTAAATTTTTTTTATATTGATTTTACAACTTTGACTCGTGCAGAAAAATGATGGAAAAGTGCTGGACCTGCAAAGTAGAGGGCTTTGCTTGATTCCCATATCAGTCGTGCAGAAATTGTCTCAGGAACACTATTTTGTTGCTTGTAATAGCTACCCAATTGATCCAGTCACATCCAGAAACTTTTAAGATTACATTTAGCTAACTCAACATAAATTGGATCATCCGTTTCTCTATGTAACCCTTTGGAGTAATATTATGATTATTATTATTGGGGAAAAAAAGGAAGAGATAGTAAAAAGTAATTAATCAGGAATGTAAGAATCATGGTAGGATTTTGTTTTTATTTTTTTTAATGGAATTGGCTTAGTAGGGACTCTTGATTGCTTCAGGCTGCATGGCCAGCTGAACAAGCTCAGTCTTTTCATTTTCATGAATATGATAAAAGCCAGTAGCTGTGGAAGCAGATGGAGCTCTGCCAACATATTTGATGTCCTCCAAAGTTCCTCTTCCCAGGGCTTTAATGGCCGTGTAAAGACGGGGTAAAATGTAACTGTAAGCACCCATGTTCATGGGTTCTTCCTGGCACCAAATGATCTCTGCATCTGAAAGAAATGAAAGACATCAGTTTTCAATTGAACCCAAAAACTGATTCTGAAAGCGTCTGAGTTTTAAAGAATGAATTTTCAAAAAAAATTTATGGCGAAACATACTTGGATAGCGCTTCAGTTCTCGTTGAATGAGATCATATGGAAAGGGAGAGAGTTGTTCCACCCTGCAAATTGCAATGTCTTTTTCATTGCCCTTGTTTCGCACTTCATCAAGATCATAATAGACCTGCAAAATAACGTCATATAGTGTAAAGAAATGCAAGTACACAACAAAGGGAGGAAAATAGCAGTTCTTTCACTTCTATGATCTATAAATTGGACCTTCCCGGAGCAAAGAACCAGTCGCCTGATGCGCTCCTCGAGATCAGAGTGATCATTTTTATCTTTTATAAGTCGCTTGAATCTGGTTCCCTGTTTGTCAGAACCTGAGTGGCCTTGGACATCGTCAAATTCAGATAGATTTGACTTGCAGGACTTGTGGCGAAGCAAGTTCTTCGGAGACATCACTAGGAGAGGCTTGCGGAAGTCCCTGTGAATCTGGAGGAAGAAAGCTAAGAAATGTTTAAGAAGAAAGCTGGACAGTTGATAAATGGATTCATAACCTGAGAATCATGTACCCTCACCTGACGCCGCAGGACATGAAAATAATTGGCAGGAGTAGTAACATTTACAACCTGCCAATTGCATTCTTGGATCTGCTTCCGAAGTGATGACTCCATTTTAGGCACCACATAGGGGTCACTATCACTCATCTGCCATCAGATTGAGACTCATCAATAATTGTAGAAAAAATAAAATAAAATTCTGCTAAGCTCAAAGAATAAGAATAGGTAATTTAATGGCAAAAGCAATCATATAATCTTGGAGAGATTTAAAACTGCTTGTCAGAACCAACGAGGGAGTAGTTAAGTGATAACTCCTCTCCAAGGGCATCCTAAGGTGCAGGGTATAGATGGCATCATCTTGCTAAGATTTTCCTGGATTCATGCTAAGTTTCAACGTATTTTATCTTTTAATTGATTCTTGAAACCAAGGTTCAAAATAATGCTACACTACAAGGTGGTGCTGATATTACTTACCAGAAGGAACCGCTCCAGTCGTGCGCTTGAATGTTCAGGACCTTGGCCATCATAACCATGAGGAAGCAATAGAACCAACCCACTCTGTCGTAACCACTTAGCCTCCCCACCACTCAGAAACTGATCAAACATCACTTGAGCTCCATTAGAAAAGTCACCAAATTGAGCTTCCCACATAACCAAAGCATTTGGATTTTCCATTGAATAGCCCACTTCAAATCCAAGAACACCAAACTCTGAAAGAGAGCTGCACACAAGAACATGCATTCTCACATTTGAAGTAGCGCTAAGAAAGTTGTAACTCAGCTATATACAATCACATGTTAAGTGATTGTAATTTCTGCAAGCACGAGTTGGAGTAGCATCAGATCATTATATCACACTTTTCTAACATCAGATCATTACCTGTTGCTCACAGTAAACATCTCCTCATTCTGGTCCATCATGATATGATCCAGAGGGCAATACTGCTTCCCTGACTCCTGATCATGAACCATAGCATGTCGATGACTGAACGTACCTCTTTCAACATCCTGTCCACTTAGTCTAACATGGATGCCTTCAACTAGCAATGTTGCAAAAGCTAGAGCTTCAGCTAATGCCCAGTCAATACCCTCACCTGTCTCGATCATTCTTGCCCTGTCATCATATATCTTTTCCACTTGTTTATGAGGCTTCAAATCATCTGGAAGTGCTGTGATTGCTGTACCAACTGTCTTCAGCACATCCAGGTTTACCCTGTTCAAAATTTCAGTCCCATCAATCAAACAATTCAGAACAAATAAAAATTTAGTAAGGAACTTAGCATACCCAGTATTTCGAATTGGTGAAATTTGTTCAGGTGACTTGAAACCAGACCAATGAGCTGAAAGCCAGTCACGGTTTTTGCCAGAGTAAACTTTGCTGTTTAAGTATTCTTCCTTAAGAATTTTCTTCACTTTCTGATGTATCCTATCAATTTTTTCTTGTGTTACCTCCCCAGAAGCTAACAGTTTGTTTTCGTATACTTCAAGAGAAGAGGGATGCTTCTGGATAACCTGTTATGGCAAACTCCAATTCAGAAACTAATACTAAAATTCTGACAAGAGTTGAAGATGTTGCAGATCTAACAATAAAAATCATTTCTAGATAATAAGCATGCTAACCTTGTACATTCTTGGTTGTGTGAAAGATGGCTCATCAACTTCATTATGCCCAAATCGACGATAGCATATAATATCAACTACAACATCAGAATGGAAAGTCTGGCGCCACTCTGCTGCAAGCTCACACACATGAGCTACTGCCTCCATATCATCTCCATTTACATGAAAAATGGGTGCATTCAAGGCCAAAGCAACATCAGTACAATACCTTGAAGATCTCCCCGACCTTGGATCTGTAGTGAAGGCTACTTGATTGTTCACTACTATGTGTATAGTCCCACCAGTAGTATAATTAGGAAGTGCACTAAGATGTAGAGTTTCATAAACCACACCTTGCCCAGCAAAGCTGCCATCTCCATGGATCAAAACAGCCATATTCTTAGTCCTGTCAACATCATTGGTATAGTATTGTTTTGCTCTAGTTTTCCCAAGAACAACAGGGTCTACAGCTTCTAAATGACTTGGATTTGCAACCAGCGACAAATGAATTCTTCTCCCAGCTCTAGTTGGTCTATCATAAGAAGTTCCCAGGTGGTACTTGACATCACCGGTACCCGTATAAAGCCCGGCCTCATCGACAGCTTCTACACTCCTGTCATCAAACTCACTGAATATCTGCGCAAGTGGTTTCCGAAATACATTGCCTAAAACATTGAGTCTTCCTCTATGAGGCATGCCTACAACTATGTTCTCTACTCCAAGATCAGAAGCTCTATCAATCATCTCCTTCATGCCGGGGATCAGAGTCTCCCCACCTTCAAGCCCAAACCTCTTTTTTGTATTCCATTTAGTCGCCAAGAAACTCTCAAATTGCGTACTCCATGTTAGCCTGTCAAGAAAAAGCTCTAGCCTTTCTTGACTATATCTGACAGGTTCTGGAGTTTCAATCCTTTCTCTGAGCCAGTTACATTTCTTGCTATTATCAATGTGCATATACTCATATCCAACGTGTCCGCAGTAGGCCTGTTCAAGTCTTGTTAATATAGATCGAAGAGTCATTACAGGTCGATTGTCTGATAAGAAACCTGACATACTCCACACTCCCAGAAAGAATTCCCTGTCAAGATCAGCTTCTGTAAATCCATGAAAAGCAGGGTCCAGATCATCAGGAATTTTATTTTTTTCCAAGCCTAATGGGTCTAACTTTGCTTTCATGTGGCCATGAACCTGATAAGCTCTAACCAATAACAACAAACGCATACTTTCTTGTATTGTTTGACCAGAAATGCCTGCAGATGTTGCTGTCTGACCTACAAAATTCTTGAAGAAATCGTCCCAAGACTCATCTATATTACTTGGGTTAGCTTCCCAAGCCCTCTGAAGCTCTTCAAAGTAGGCACTGCTTGTAGCTTCTAAGAAGTTATCAGTTAGCCTGGAGAGCGGCACAGACTGAGGCGTAGCTTCTGATTGCGCCTTTGGCCGAAAAATTGTACTACGAAAGCTTCGATTCTGTGAAGGAAAGCTGTGTGTTCTTGTTGCATACGATCCTTTCTGAGAAAGAGTTTTCCTGATGGCAATTCTTGCCGCACTAGAACCAGCTCTACTAAACCAGGCCATTTCCTTGCAATAATCTCGAGGGTCGAAAATCGCAATAGCTGCAAAACTGTAGCCTTCAAGCACAAGCCTCACTCAATCATATAGCATTGGTTTCTTTTCTGGAGAACATAAAGAGACAAATGTAAGACAATCTCTAGCAATATGATCTGAAACTTCAAATATAGTTATCATGATCCCTTTCTTTTTACTACAGAAATTTTCAAACAATTGCGAAAATTTGAATTCCTGAGACCTTCTGCATTACAAGAGAAACACTCTGATAAGTATGTTTCTAGCTTAATAGCACTAGATCATGATCTCTTAAATCTTGATGATTTCTAATGAGACATAAAATAATGAAATGGAATTCCAAAAGATTGGCTCAATGAAATAATGAAATGGAATTCCAAAAGATTGGCTCAATGCCATAAGGTGTCACTGAATTTTTGTGTAAAGACACCTACAACGGGATGTTCTATGTTCAAATTTCACCGTATTAAATTTTCTCAGATCAGCGCCAGTCACGAAATTTCAAAGGCCATTGTTAATGTAATGTCAAAACACTTTGTAGGTGCACCAAGAAAATTGAAACGGAAAAATATGTAAAATTCAGATGCATAACAATTTGCAATGGCATTCACATATAGAATATTAGTTCCCTTCACTCCAAGCATATAAATATCATAATTTCAGTAAGCTTAACAAAAGAACCACATCACAATTTGGTTTGATCCAAAAAATAAAATAAAATTGCATAGGAAACCAAGATTTAATTTTCTCATTAAATTTCCAGTATGAAAGGAGAACTAGATACAGAAGATTGAACGTGTACAAGAATCGTATAATCCATATATACATACATGCAGATTACAGAACTGAAAACACACACGTACATGTATAAATGACAAATTAAACATCATTATAATTCGTACTGAGAATATTTATTTTTGATTTTGATCCATCATGCATCATCACATCCGCAGTATAAGATAGAAATTAGAAGTGTAAAATAATTGTGTTTTTGTCAAGAAATAGAGGAGATTGAGTGAAAGTGGTAACTAACTGGCGATAGCTACCAAATATGGGAGAAAGAAAAAGAACAGTTCTATGCTGATTTTTTTTTTCAAATAATTAAAATTTTTCTTATTATCAATAGGGAGGTTAATAATTTTCTCAAAAAAAAAAAAAAAGAAGGAAGGTTAATGAGATCTAAATGGAGGACATTATACAAGCAATTGCCTGCTTTTAAATCAGTTATGATGGTAAGCTTCCAACTCTAAATTTAAGATGTCTATTATTACTAGACTGTTTTCTCATTTGCCTAAAAGATAATTTTGTAGGCTAAATAAATAATATAGTATTAAGGTACAAGTGTGTTTGGCCAAATAGTCAAGCCCCTCGTGAACATGAGGCAGATCTTAAATTTGAGACTTGCCATCCCATGATGATGATAATAATAATAATAAGGAAAAACTCATCTTGAGACCCCTGTACTCTCAACTATTTTTACATTTCACCCCTGTACTAAATTTTCTACACATTGCACCCCTGCACTCTCAAAAATTTGACATTGCACCCTTATTTTATAGAATCCGTTAGCGTGTAATACACGCTCTGTTAAGTGAGAAGATTCATCAAAAACACTTCGCCACGTCTCAGATGAGTTGCATACATGGCGTCCACGTTGGTAGTTTAACCATATCACCTAATTACTAAACTGGTCAAAATGCCTAAATCCCAAATCTTTATTCCCCTACTCCGGCTGAAGAAACCGAAATCTTTAAGCTTCAGATCTTATTCGATTCCAAAATCCTTTGTTGAAATAGATAACATTTCTTTCATAACACAGCTGAAAGTGATAATGCGAAGCTTCATTTCGCATCTTTTGCATGAAAGATAAGTCATTTTCAAAAAACTATAAAGATAGGAAGCTAAGTGCAAGAGAAGTGTGAAAAACTATAAAGCTAAAGGCGAGTGCCCTTTTTTTAATCTTTAAAACGACTCTTTCTGAAGCTACAAACAACAAAATGAATTGTTTATGTTAAGTTGTTGTCTCAGTGGTAGGCAATGTGGGTATGTTTGTGGTTGGGTTGCATAGTGGTCCCGAAATGGCCCCCAAATGCATTTGCCTTTGTCACTTTCAATGTTGGCTTTTTTGGGTTTGTAATAGTTAGTTAGTTGCATATTTTTCCCAAAAAGCTTTGTGCATGAATGTTTATTTGTTCATAAATGTCGTTTTCTTAATGAATTTATAGGGCTGTTTATAAAATATTGTTTGCTTTGTGTAAGCTAATTTTTATGTCTTGTTTGCTCTGTACTAGGGTTGACTGCAAAATAAATAATGGGTGACATTATGGTGCAGCTGAATATTTATCACGGTGGTAGTATAAGAAGGGAAATTGGAACGTATGTTAGAGGTAGGTCTCATATAGCAGATGAATTACTTGATATTGACTTGTTGTCTTTTCCAAATATTATGTATTATATTAAGGAATTGGGTTACAATATTATTGGTGGTATGTATTATAGAAAACTTGGTAGTAAAATATTTAAGTTGGTACAAAATGATAGAGATGTAACAGAAATTAATGATGATCTGAGGGATGGGGATAAACTAGAGTTTTTCATTGACCATGAGTTTTCTAGTGATGTGGGTGATGTAAAGAATGGCCAACCTTTTATTCAAATAGGAAACACATGTGACAGGCAGTTAGATGGAACCAGAATGCAGACTGACACTGAAACACACGACCAAAATGTAACCAATAACCTTGTTGAAAACAATGAGCCACCTATAGACAATGAGCCACCTCAAAACAATGAGCCACCTTTAAACAATGATACACCTATAAACAATGAGCAACCTATTGAAAACAATGATCCACCTCTAACCAATCTACCAGCTGACCACATCAGTTTTAGGGACTTTGACTTTGATGATATAGACTTTACTGACTTCCCGTTATATGATGACTGCCCTCATCAAATTTTTGATGAGATTTGTGTTAATGTCCCTTGCCAAACTGATGATGAAGATGATGAGTTGCAAGAAGCTAGGAAGAATGTTAGAGAATATAGGGTGAGGAGAAAATCATTGAATGGACAATCGACTGAACAAGAGATTAATGGTGAGGACATTATCTCAGATGGTGAGCATGCTGATGACAATGGTGATGACATAGCTAATGTCATTGTTGAGGAGAATAATGCAGGTGATAGGAATGAAAGTGTATACCATGATAGTGATGAAGATAGGAGTGAGTTTAGTGATACTGATGAGGATGTGGTGCATAATGAAAGCTGTAAAAGGAAATCATAAATTTAGTTCGATACAAAGGCTACCATTCCTACATTTTGTTTAGGCATGACATTAAAGAACATTGTAGAGGTTAAAGATGGTATTGCTAGGTATGCAGTTGTAAAGGGTTTGCCAATTAGATACATAAAAAATGAACCTAGGAGGGTTAGGGCACAATGCAAGAGTGGATGTCCATGGGCTTTACTAGTTAGTATGCATAATGCCACAAATACACTAACTGTTAAAACCTACAACCCACATCA
>CATIWK010252640.1:0-10090 GCA_949634005.1 Mallotus japonicus
AAAAGAAATAAAATGTTAAAAAAAAGTATAAAGTAAAAAAAATTGAAAAAATCAATAAAAAGGAAAAAAAATGTTGGAAAAAAAAAACAACCCTAAAAATAACGGTGATAAGAGGAATGAGCTATATTTGAAAGAAAAAAAAGTTAGAAAAATAATTTTCAAAGTTTTTCAAGTTAATGATTTTTTTGAATTTTTTTTTTGTTTTTTTTATATTTATTTAAAGATCCCAAAGAAAAAAAAAAGTATGGGCTTCTGGGGGCGTATAGCTTGTAAGTGGATGAATGCTTTTTGCACCATTAAAAAGCCTATCAGGTGCTTTATTGCCAGCAAAAACTGCCAGCCTGCTACAGCCATGAGGCATCTAGTTCTTTGAGAGGGATATCACTGATCAAAAGATCACAAGGAAACAGAAAAATGCAACAATTTTATTCCATTGTTTATTCAATTTGATATAATTGTTTCAGAAAAAAGTATACACATGGATCAATAGAATGCGTAGCACTATGAAAGAAAATCATTTCTAAATTTGGACTGGACTTAGTGCATGAATAAATTCAAAAAGAAAAATCCACCAAAAAGGAAAAAAAATAGCAAAGAAAGATCTACAAATCATAATAGTTTATGCTATTTTCCTCACCTATATTTTTTAACAAAAATTACTTACATTCAAAACATTATACTAAATTATATTAGACTGTTAGATTTAAAAGATATATTTTAAATATTTTTATTTGATTAATAAAAATTTGCCATATAATAATAATAATAATAATTTGATGAGCTAATTCATCATTAGTCTTCTCAACTTGTTTTTTTTTATCTGTTTATCCTCTCAATTTATAAACTAACACTTAAACATCTCAACTTATTAAAAATAAAACTTATCAATAAAACTTAAAAATAAAATTTATCAATATTTTTAAATACTATTTAAGGTGGTTAAATAATATTTTAATAAATTAAATGCAACAATTAAATATATAAATTAGTTAAAAAAAATATATTTATAAATTATATATTTTTAATAAGTTCATATGTTAAAATAATCAATTTACAAACTAAAGATACAAACTTATAAAATGTATCAAATTTTAAAAAGTTACAAATATATCAATGTTAAATTTAACTATTGAATTCAATATATTCAGACCACGTAAAAAATTTTTGAGAAGTAAATATATATCAAAATGTCATATGCAGTATCAAAATGCCATGGACCAAATGTAATGGCAAATAAAAAGTTGCCGTAAAAAAAAAATCATAAAGTAAAATTTGGCCATGATCATGTTAGTGGATTGACTGAATGCATAGTTTCACCCCTAAACTTTACACGATTAACCTCTTACACTTCTCAATTTTTATTATTTTGTATTCAACTTTTAAACTTTTATTTTGAACCCTTTTTACCTTCCAATTTATACTTTTTGATTCTATTTAACTCATAAAATATCAAAATGGATAGAAATTTAATTTCAAATGATTTTAAACACATAAAATGCTAAATTTAATTTCAAAACAATATAGATAGAATTAAAAATTCATATAAAAAAGTTAGAAAAATTTTATTTTTAATTATATTCTTCCTTTCATTAAACATTATTTGAGTTTATATAAGTTTCTCTTGTGTCCATATCAATATTGATTTATAAAATACATTGATTTATAAAATACTTTGATTTTATGTATTATAGAGGTGAGATAGATTTAAAATAAAAGTTTAAAGGTTGAATAGAACATAATGAAAGTTGAAGAGTGTTAGAGGTTAATTGAGTAAAGTTCGGGGGTGCAATTATGCATTTGGCCTTAGTGGATTTGTGTTCATTGGCCATGAGAAAGATGTCATGTGAGGGATTTAAGAAGTTAGTATGCAAATGGACCATAGAGTTATTATGATCGGCCATAGCCATTTTAAAAACGGCCAAACCCATACTTAGCCCCTTGAATTTGTAGGCAAAATCTCATTGACCACCTAAACTTTAAATATGACCTTATAGAAACCTGAACTTTAATTTTTTTATACTTTTAAACACCTGGCAGCTTATAATTGGGCGTGTAAGTGACACTCATTTTGACAAAGTCAAAAAGCTATCCACCTAAGTAAAAAATTGCTGACAAATCTCATTTTGACAGAGCATGGAGTCCATCTTTCCTCTCAAATAATTTTACATTCGTGCCTCCATCATACCCACCTGTTGCAATTTCTCTCACTCTGAACCCGAAAACCCTAACCCACAATGCCACCGATAGGGGAGAGCAAAAGCCGACCGACTCGACTATTCGACCCGGAACCGACCAAAATCGGGTTTGGTCGGGTCTCAATTTTGAAAATCTTGTAAGTTTTTGGTTGTACCAACCCACCCGAAAACCTGACATTCACTTGTAAAATATATATTTTTTATAAGTAAAATGGTATACAAGCGCAGTTGTGGTGTGGCGGTGAGCTATTTGGCCAAATTCTTTGAGGTTCTTTGAGGTTGTGGGTTCAACCTACATAAATTTTTCCATCAATTTCCCACAAAAAACTACCTAAAAAGCTACAAAATGACTCTATTGAGACTCGAACCGGGGTTTAATGGCATAGAAACAAGCACCCAATCCATCAGACTAGTAAAGACACTTGTTTTTCTCTTTGTTTTTTAATTTTTATTGGTTAATCGGGACCCGATAAACCCGACCGACATCCAAGTTAAAATTTCGAATTTTGGGTCGGTTTCAAAATTTTGAAAAAATTTTAGACCCAACCCGACCAGACCGACTATACCCGATGCTCTCCCCTAGCCGCCGAAGTTCGACCCGAGTTAGGTGGTGGACGTGTTCGTCTGGGTCACCGGAGGTGAGGTTAGAGCAGCATCGTCCCTATCTCCAAAGATCTGCCTTTAAGTCTTTCACCAAATAAAATTGGTGAAGATATTGCTAAAGAAAATGCTGAAGATTAGAAAGGTTTGCGTGTTACTGTTAAGTTCACCATTCAGAACCGTCAGGCGAAGGTCACCGTCGTTCCATCTGCCACTGCACTTGTGATCAAGTCATTAAAGGAACCTGAGTGTGATAGAAAGAAGACGAAGAATATAAAGCATAATGGCAATATCTCACTTGATGATGTTATTGAGATTGCTAAAACAGAGCGATACTATGAGGGAGATATTGGATACCTATGTTTTATTGGGTGTACTGTTGATGGTAAGAATCCTAAAGATATTTGTCAAGAAATTATTAATGGTAATGTTGAGATTCCTCTTGATTGATTGAATTAAATTGAATCAACCAACTCCTTGGAAGCAACCAACTTCACTTCCTCTTTATCTTTCCAAGTGCTTCTCAAAAAATAAAAATTAAAGACTGATACAATATAGTAAAGTCACTCGGTCCTGAGGCAGGGGTGTTAATTGTAACACCCACCTAATGCATTTACATAACATGTATATCATATAGACATGAAAAATATATGTAAGATATGTGGTATTAATTCCAATGTTAGATAGGAGAAGATTATAAATGTTACAATTAAGTCCAAAACAAGAATTAGAAAGTTAAGGGTTTTAAATTGATTAATGGCAAAATAATAATAATAATAATAATAATAATAATATTATTATTATTATTATTATTATTATTAAAAAGAAGGTGCTGGAATTGAGTATGTGGTAGCCATTTAATTAAAAAAAATCCGGATACAAAAGGGGAGAAGGAAGGAAGAGAAGGGTTGTCTTCCTTCTTCTTCTTCCAAAAAAAAAAAAAAAAAAAAAGCTAAATTTTTCAAGTGAAATTGAAGGTTTAGAATTTAAACTAGACCATAATCTTCATCATCAAAGGCCTTAGAGGTTTATTTGGTAAGTAATTATAATAATTTTGTTGAATTGAGTTAGGGTTTAGAAGATGCAGAATTCGGGTTCTAAGGACTTGGTTTTTCAGTCTTATTATTTTGATCATATCTTGAGCTAGAAAGTTTAAAATTGAGTGTTCTTTAATGATATGGAAACTTTGAAGAGTTATCTAAAATTTTTCCTCTTTTAGCTCGATCTGATTCAGACTCTATGTTAGCATAATAAGAGAAAATATTTTATTGCTCAGTTTCTATCACTGGTCTGAGTAAGGTGGATTATTTCTTAGAGTTCTTTCTCTAAAACAAAATCAATTTTAAATTAATTTAGACACATAGGGTTAGTGATCTGGAAAGTTTCATCTTGAAATTCATTGTAATATTTAGGGAATTTTTAAATTCACCTTATTAAATCTATTATTGTTGGTAGCTCACATGCTTAGGTAGTTTAATGATGTTATCATGCTAGATGAGGTTCCATTATTTTTAGGTACTTAAAAACAAGTGAATTATGATCTATTTCAACTAAAACAAATGGAAATGAGGCTGTCGCACAAGTAAATGCAAGCAAAGGTTGCCAAAATAAACATGAGGAGAATATATAATAATTTGGTACACCAAAAATTTGGCAAGTATTTTTGAGAAGGTCAAAGAATCCAAATAGTAAAGGTTCAAGAAGATGGCAACTAGCATGACCACTTCAAACAAGATATGTGCCTATATGAACTTAAAAATATTAACCATTTTGTTGCATGTTTGGAGTGATTTCAAAAGAGTCAAAAATCAAATTGGTTAAGGGAGATTTAAGTCATTTAAACTAAATTCTTGTTGAAAGAGATTTCTTACACCAAAATCACCAATCAAACACCAAAATTCACAACATATAAGTTCGGCTTGTTCTTACAAAGCCGAAGTTCACAAGAATGCATGGCAATTTTTGCAAATTAAACAAAGTATATTCAGGCAAATTACATAAACAAATATATTTTGGTAATTTATTGCTAAAATAAATATTGCCTTAGGAATTTTAGTTTGTAGTGCTTGAATAATGTCAATAATTTGCAAAATTATCAAATTTTGGCTAATAAACAAAGTTTAAGCCTAAATTAAGGCTTATTCCCCTAAGGTATAATACAAGCAAAAAAAAATGACTTGAGAAAATAGCTGAATCTTATCAAATTATTATTAAAAAGCTTGAAATTTTCAGCTAAAAATAAATTATCAAATAATATTGAAATAAATCAGTGATCATATAATTTCTCAATTCTTCAAAGCAATAACAAGTCTCAACCCCAAAGTCATTAATACCACCAATCCAAAGACATAAAATTTTCAAATCATAGAAAATAAAAACAACAAATTTATGTTTAAAGAACATTAAAAATAAGGCCAGAGCATCATTATCATCAATTTCATAGAATTTTAAGACACAAAAGCAAAATATAGCAAATTGATGCTTCAAACATAAAGTACAAAGCCAAAGCATCAAACATCATCCTACTAAGTTCACAAATTGCCATCAAACCTAAACAAAAATTGGAAAATAAATAGTAAATAGACTGGAATTTACCTTTGGTAAAGTGTTTCCTGTATACTTTAGTTGGATTAAGTTTGTACTACTATTGAAAATATATCATGAACATCAGCAATAAATAGAGTAACAGTGGTCGCACCCATGAGGAATGACTCATTAAGAACCAACATCATCACCTAAGGTCATGAGGATGACAGGTTTTGCACTGGTGTCGGTAATAGGAGTAGAGCAAGTTGCGTTGATGCCTTGAGTGGAGAGAGCCAAGCCACGAGATTGAACGACAACAGTAGTGATGGTAGTGGAGGGAAGGAGGTTGTTGGTGATGGCTTGGGCTTGCGCTTGGTGGGTGAAAGGAACACTAGTAATAAGATGGTGGTTGGTAATTAAAAAAAAAAAGATAAGCTGATGTCCTGATTTATAAAAAAAAAATTGGCATTTTTATTTGCCTGGATCTTGTAATTTTTACAGGATTTATACTTTCAATAATCAAATTGGTTGAAGAATTTGAGAGTGAAAAGAGGATTTTATGAGCTTAAGAGCTCTTGGAGTTAAAAAAAAAAAAAGCAGTAGAGATGAAGAAAATGCCATGGGGTATTGAAAACTTGAGGACATGATGAAAATTAATATGGATCTTGTGATTTTTGAAGAGATTAAGTGATGTGCCAATGAATTTGTGAAAGAATTTATATTTTGAAGAAGAGTTGGTGAGCTATTTTCAAGAAGAAATATGGGCATTTTAAAAAATAAATAAATTAGAATCAACACCTACCTTAATGAAGATGCCATGGAATGTTAAAATCTTGAAGAAATTGGTATGGATTTTTTAATTTTTGAAGAAATTAAGTTATGGGTAAAGTGATTTTGTCAAGAAATTGGGATTTGGAAAATAAATTGATAAGCTATTTTGGAGAGGAAGTAAAAGATTTTGGTAAAAAAAAATGAGATGATAGAGATTTGATTGGGTTTTTTTATTTTTGAAGAGAAAAGGTTATGAATAAGTAAATTTGTAAGAAATTGAAGTTTGGAAATGAACTTGATCAGCAATTAAAAGAGAAGGAGATAGATTTTTATATAGAGAAATTTGTATTTTGAAATTTAAAAAAAAAGTAATGGAAATGAGGAAGAGTAATAGATATATATTCATAAGGATAACGACATTTCAAGGCCTAAAAATAATATACTTTTTACAATTAAGGTCTATTTATTCAATTTGTAACATTTAAGGACTAAAAGTTTTTAAAAATTTAATTATTAGACCTAGCCCGTTAATTGTAACGTAATGAGCACACGTGGTAGTTATTCACCTGCGTGTCATCCTAGTCATTTCTATGTGGATTAACACTATCCACATGGCCTGCCTACATGTCATCCTAGTCATCATCATCTTCTTCTTCTCTTCTTTCTTTCTTTCTTTCTTCTTCTTCTTCTCCTTCTCCTGAATCACCAGACTTCTTCTTCTTCTTCTTCTTTCTTTCTTTCTTTCTTTCTTTCTTCTTCTCCTGCATCACCAAACCCATTTCTTCTCCAAATTCTCTTTAAAAAAAAACTTTTGCATAACCACTCAAGTTGCAACTGAGATCTCAAAATAGGAAGCTATTATATGGATTTTTATTTTGACTATATATTGCCTCCTTGCCCTTTTCGGGCGACCTTTAAATCTTTCTTCTATAGAGTTAGATTTTCATAGGAGGTAGTGTTTGCTAATTTTTGCAACTTTTGAAGTCAATAAACCAGCTATTTTTAAAGTTGTCTATGCACACAAAATCTGCAAATAATTGATCACAAATGTAAATGTGCCAAATGGGATTCACTACTACATCCCTTTGTTAATGTGGTATGTTATTTAAAGAAATGCCATTCATGAGATGTTGCCATGTCTTAGATCTGTGAAGTACTTGAAGAGAATGCCTTGCTGTCAAAGAATTCAGATGGTGAATGTGAACCTTGGATGGTTGCTTCTCAGTTGCGGGATCATCTACTTTTGCCTAGAGAAAGGAAGGATCATGTGTTGTGGAAAAGGGTATTGCTAAATGTCTTTGAATATAATTATGGCCTTAATTATAAATCTGCTTATTTTCCCAATGAATTTACAGAAGAGATGGGTTTGGTGATGCAGGAGAAGAAGAAGAAAGAAAGAAAGAAGAAGAAAAAAAAGAAGTCTGGTGATGCGGGAGAAGGAGAAGAAGAAGAAGAAAGAAAAAAAGAAAGAAAGAAAGAAAGAAGAGAAGAAGAAGATGATGACTAGGATGACACGTAGGCAGGCCATGTGGATGGTGTCAGTCCACAGAGAAATGACTAGGATGACACGTAGGCAAATAACTGTCACGTGTCCTCATTCCGTTACAATTAACGAACTAGGTCTAATGGTTAAATTTTTAAAAACTTTTAGTCCTTAAATGTTACAAATTGAATAGATTGGCCTTAATTGTAAAAAGCATATTACTTTCAGCCCTTGAAATGTCATTATCCCATATTCATATAATTAGTTATGGGTTCAGCCAGCAGGAGCATTGTTTGTGGTCAAATTTGAAATTTTGGCCCATAGACAATGCAAACCCAACCATGAATCTTGAGGAAAAAGAATGTGTAGAAATATTCTAAATTTTGTTGAGGTGTTGTGATTAGGAAAGAAGATACATGAAGTCTCTAAAAAATTTTTGTTGAGTAGCTGAGGAATTAAAAAAGAAGTAAACTGCAAGTAACAAGTTGAAACTAAATATTAATAATTAGCTTGCATTAATTGCAGAAAACTGATGGAGAAATCTGTGTATAAAAGCAAGAATTTAATACATAAGAAGACGCAGTCAATCATCGCCAACACATAATCAATCAACACAACTAATTATCATCAACATAGATCATTAGACAGCAAACTTTTTCAATATTTCTAATTCCAATATTTCATATTCACTAATTTTCCTATTTTTTTTAATAACAATTAGAGATTTCATTTAAAAAGGAGAAATATAAGAGATTAGAAAACATAGCTGAAAATCCAACCAAATCTATTAACTAAAATTAGTTTCTAAGACAAATAACAAATAGTCTAAGAAAAATATAGAAAATTAATCACAAACTCAACATTCAAACCAGATGCTGGTACCATCCATGAACCTGATGTGTGCTCAGCTCCAAAAGGTAGAGGGATATACACAGTTCTGCTCCTATTTCTATAGAGGGATAGGCACCTACAATTGAATTTAAGAGACACATCAAGCTTGGAGAATTGTTCAGATTTGGATCTCTGATTCCTCCTTACAATGTGGATGAAACCACAACATATCAGAACAACTATAAAACCCAGACAAATATACAAAAAATTATTCATAAAATGGATTAAAAACCCATATAGAGTTGAGATATGATCTCAAATCATATAGATTCATTAATAATAATATAGAAAACTAATTTTTTTAGGAGATTTTTGGCCAAAAACCACCCAAGAACAGTGGACCACAAAGCACAAAAATGAGAAGAAGAAGAAGATGAACAAGGAAGAGAGAGAAGGTGTACTTTAGGTGCTGCTTCATACTAACCTTCCTTTTCAGGATTTGTTTCATCAAGTTTATAAATACTTCTTTGTTATAAAGTTTCCTATTTTTCAATCTAGCCAAGTAATACAAATTTTTTATTTACATTACATTGTCAAATTCACAAAATTTCTTGTTCAGATTTAAGCTAATTGTGGTAAAGGTGTTTGAAAATTCACTTTGTCTGAATAAAAGCCAAGTTTCATTTTAAGAAAATAATCCTCTAGCATGCTTGCATTGAACCGAATCGGGTTTGCTAATTAATATAATAACAGACATAATTTAATAAAAATAATATAATTTAGTTAAGTAGTTGCAATTTTAACACAATGTGTAATTTTATTAAAATTAATAAAAAATACACATATAGCATTTAAGGTGACTGTTGTTTAACAAACTAACCCACATCAACCAAACCAAGCTGAACCTTCCTTCTTTTCTACACCAAACATCAATGCCACCCTACAGTACCATTCTGACCTTCTGCATTGGTTGTGTGATGGCCTTTCTGCATTCTGCTACACTCAGGGTATCCCTTTGCTGTCTCGTCCATTTTTTTCAAGTTCTGCTGCTACTACTGGGACAGAGGAGCTGCATGATGGCAATGCTAAGGATGATCTTGAGACTAATGTTGATGAAGATACTGCACCAATGGATGATTGATAACATTTTGATCTTTTTGTTATTTTAAATGATTTTGTTATGTTCTAGTTATGTTCTATTGGAATTTTTCGTTTATTTTGTTATTTATGGATTGTATTTAACACATCTTCTTGTGTTTGTTTTCTGTTTGTCGTTTGCTTTTGTTTAGCTTTACTGATGTTTAATGCATTCTCCAAGAACGATTATTCAGGGCAGCATTTCTTTCCTCTTTTTACTATGTTGATGTTAAGTGTAAATTTACACTTGTTCTAGAGTTGAATTTTAATGAATAATGAATAAATAGTTAGTAATAATTTGGAGGAATTTAAGGTTAAATTAGGTATTTGTTTAATTTAAATCTTCATTTTAGTTTCCTATTAATTTTGGTTAAATTCGGAGTTTTAATTGATAGTAATAAATATTTCTTTGTTTTGAAGGAAAATCTAGAAAGGGATTCCTAAATAATCAAGGACTGGTGCGACATGGTTTCAGGCACCACATGATGGAATCTGTGTCTCCAGACACGGTTTCAGACACGAGATGATGCAAGCCGTGTACCAATCT
>CATIWK010252668.1:0-14693 GCA_949634005.1 Mallotus japonicus
AAAATTAAATACATGCTACCTAATAAAAGAAATCCTTTAACTCATCACCACCACCAAAAGTTTCAACAAACTCTGAATCATAAGCACCATTTTCACAACCAGCAACATCTCCTAAGTTAGAACTAGAAGCACCAAAAGCACATCCACCTTTCTGTGCACTTTTAAAACAAGATCAGAAACTAAAAGCAAACCAAAAAGCAACAAAATTAAATACATGCTAACTAATAAAAGAATGGAGATGTGAGGTATTGATTCTTGTACCTCTCGCATGCTAAGCAAGTGCTCTACCATTTCAGCTACACTCATCTTCATCTTTCATTTACTGACACATTATTAAATTAGGTTATGATTTGTTTTGGGATTGGTTCTTTAATTTGAAGTTATAAGGCATTATTTTGTATTTTACAAACACATTAGACTACTTGAAATCTTAAAAATGTTAAAATTATATTTTTCATGCTTGAAATATATTGATAATATTGATTCTATTTTAGAATCATTAGAAATTTAAATTATGACTTTATTTTCCTTACCCAAAGTTCTATTATTGCTTTTTAGAAATAATCATGTTGGTTCAATTATAATGCATGTTACATGTTTTACACATTAAGAACTTGAACAATCAATTATGTACAGAAAATTTTGTTGCAAGTGAGTTGTTTGTATTTTGACCATCACATTCTATATATTCATATAACCTACTTGAGGAATTTATGAAATAAAATCCCAAAAAATATATTGGCTAATGCTTCAATAATAAGAAAAGAGGGAAAGTTAAGGAAAATATTTTTTTTTTTAAAAAAAAAGAGAAGTACAAAAATTAAAAATTAAAAAGAAAAAAATAAAATAAAAAATTATAAAAAAGGAAGAAATGGAAAAGAGAAAGAGAAAATAAAAAGAATAAAAGAAAAAAGAAGGGAAGGAGAAAAATATAAGAAAAAAAGATAAAATAAAAATTTATAAAAAGAGTAAAAAAATAAGAGAAAAATAAAAAATAAAAATAAGGGAATAAAAAACGTCAAGAAATTAATAAAAAAAATAAAATAAAAAGGTAGAGAAATGAAAGAAAATTCAAAAAGAAAAACATGGGTGCATTTTTCAAAATACAAAAGGCACTCTTGCAATTATGATATGATAGATTTGTAAAAAATGAAAATTTAGGGTATTTTTGTTGACAACGTTTAAAAAGGGGTATTTTTATAAATGTCTCTATGTTTTTTACTCATAAATTATTGAATTTGGGCTAAAGCATTAGATTAGAGATACAAAAGCCCAAAATGCGCAGAAGAAGCAAGCCGAAGCTTCAACAGTATAAAACACTCCTCAGTCAATCCTACACTATTAATCTCATTTTCCTCTCACATAATAATATGATAATAATAAATGCATAGAAAAAAAGGGGAAAAATCCCTTGCTTCATGCCCAGGTCGGTGTTTATCTCGATTACGGCCAACTGATATTCTGGGTTTTGTATGTTGATCTTTGTTGGATTGAATTGGATATTGGATCTTCAAGCTTCTGTTTTTTCTTCAGGAACTACTGTTTTAATGTTTTTCTGAGGTACCCTTTTCTTTTTCTTTTGATTCTAATGCTTGTTTTGATGTTAAATTTTGTTAATCCAATGCCATATTCAGTTTTCTTTCAATTTGTTTGAGTTTTTCGTTTGTGGGTTTTGTTTTGTTGGCTCTGAAAACACTGTACAAGTTGAAAACATCGATTCTTTAATATATATTTTGATGCTCTGAATTGTTTTGGACAGTGATTCATCATTAATCTTTGTTGAGTTTAGTTCGAATTTTTGGGTTTTGGTATGCTCAATTTTTTTTTTTGGAATTAACATCACTTTGGTCTGAACTGGAATTCTTAGCTTTTTCCTGATAAACCTCTTTAAGCTATATTTGATTTCAAAAATTCGACATTGACTAGTTGAAGGATTGGAAGTATGGTTTTGTAGCATGTCTGCATAGCATAATCATGCCTGAACTTATTTTGGAATTCACTTGAGCAGTTCTTGCCTCAGTTAGTTGACTTGAAACTTGAATGTCTTTTGGTCATAAACCATTCTTTTTTTTTTTTTTTTTTTTTGTCATCTTAATTCTTTTTAGTATTTTCATATCTTGTTTAAATCTTTTTCTTTCTAATTCTTCCCCATGTTAACTTAAAAGTTCTAGTTTGCTCGGTAGTTAGGTGTTAAATGCAATTTATTGACGTTAATCAGAAGAATGCATCTTAGGACATTACGGCAAGGATCCCTTCAAATTTATATGTTTGCATTGATTTTTTTCATAAGTTGTATGAGGAGCATCCATGTATTGGTTTGGTGAATTTTATTGCCTCTCTTGAACATCTACAGGAATCTTTAATTAGTCAAAAATACAATAAAGAAATGATGGCTAATGCAAATACATCAGCACCTACGGTACCTGCTGATCCATCCGAACAGAGGGGAACAGTAAGTTCAGCAGAATCAAGCATGCATGCAGTTCAACCTCCTTCAAACCAGCAAAGCCGAAGCTCTTTAGATGGTCCTGTGGCTATCCTTTGGGACATTGAGAATTGCCCTGTTCCCAGCGATGTCCGCCCCGAAGATGTAGCTGGTAATATCAGAATGGCATTACGAGTACATCCTGTAATTAGAGGTGCTGTTATGATGTTTTCTGCATATGGGGATTTTAATTCCTTTCCTAGGCGACTCAGAGAAGGCTGCCAGAGAACTGGTGTTAAACTCATTGATGTTCCTAATGGGAGAAAGGATGCTGCTGATAAAGCTATCTTGGTGGACATGTTTCTTTTTGCCCTAGACAATCCTCCACCTTCTTCCATCATGCTTATATCTGGGGATGTTGATTTTGCTCCAGCTCTCCACATACTTGGTCAACGTGGCTATACTGTGATCCTTGTTATCCCTTCTGGTGTAGGTGTCTCATCTGCTTTGAGCAATGCTGGTAAATTTGTTTGGGACTGGCCTAGTGTAGCTCGTGGAGAAGGCTTCGTACCTCCCGCAAAGGCTTTAATGCCTCCTTATGTAGGACCAGCTGATATTGCCAGTTATCTTGTGGGGTGCCATATAAATGACAACGTCGATGGTCAAAATGAAGAAGAGGCAATCATATACAGAGGAATCTCTCAAAGCTATTACAACTCAAGAGATTTCTCTGTAGTGTCGCAGTCCTTGTCTGAATACAATAGTTCTTCAATAACTATGCCTTGTATCCCCACAAGCATGAGATCACAAAGTCTTCCATCTGGTTTGAATGAAGCTTCGGGTGGCTCTATATTCTATGATGACCAATATCATTCTCCTATGTGGGTTCAACCTGGAGACATTAATGGTCTGAAGGTACAATTGGTGAAGTTACTTGAACTTTCAGGAGGATGTTTACCTCTGACCCGTGTTCCTGCTGAGTACCAGAAGCTCTATGGGCGGCCTCTTTATGTATCAGAGTATGGGGCATTCAAGCTGGTGAATCTTTTCAAGAAAATGAATGATGCATTGGCAATAGATGGCAAGGGCAATAAGAAGTTTGTCTACCTTCGAAACTGGAAAGCAAGCCCAAGTGCACCTCCATTAGTTTTGCCAAGGAAGGATAAAAAAGGAAAGGGTTCTCAGGAGGAGAATTTAGATGTTATGGCAGGTGCTGGCTCGTCGGATGAGTTCTCGGATGAGGAAAGGGTGGTTGTTGAGGAGCTTGAGGAGAGGAAGAACCAAGATAAGACTAGTACAGAGACAGCAGCTCATTGTGAAGTTGAACAAAACCTTGAGCAATTTAAGTATGAGCTGCAAGAAATTTTAGTGAGTTATTCTTGTAGAATTTTTCTTGGTTGTTTTGAGGCGATATATCAGCAACGGTACAAGAAACCGTTAGACTATCGAAGATTCGGTGTTGACCAGTTGGAAGAGCTTTTCTATAAAGTGCGTGATGTTGTTGTCTTAAATGAAGAACCAGCAAGCAAGAGGAAATTCCTAGCTGCTGCTGTTGGTAATTAGCAAGAGTAAAAGCCGCCTATCTTTGAATCTTTTTCACTTGCATACTGCAGACTCTCTCATATGTCTTTTTTTATAAAACTTTCCACCTTGTTTCATAAATGGTGGGAGAGGCTGGATCACATTTGTTGTTTTTTTATAAAATATGTGTCCTGCATGGATTTGAACGTTATTTTTGAAAGTTCCATGTATGCCTCTGTACCTCGTCCTTGTAACGTACCTCTCATTGTAACTAATGATCAAACTACTAATGCTCAGTATCTAGCGCTGCAGTTTTTTGCCTTTTCACTTTGATACTTGGAATTTCATTTTCTCTGATGTACTTTTATAACATGGTAACTTGAAAGCCAGAGAGGGTTTGTTTTGACATTAAATTGGAGTTCTCTACAAATTTTGGGGCAAGCTTGCCTGTGGCATGGCACCTTTGTGCTAGAATTGTTTTCATTAATTTGAGGATATTTATAAGACACAGCTAGACAAGAGCTCATATGTCAATTGAATAGTAATATTCTCAGCAGATTGAGTTCTTTAGCTACAGTTTATTATCAACTAGAGTCATCAAGCATATGACTGTTTTAGGGTCCTTTACCAGCTGCAATTGCAGAGACAATGGGACTTCGTACAACATGTGTTCCGTTAACCTCATACCACCACAAATATCCATAATTCCCAAAATAATCACTCTGTGGAAGCACATCATCAGCTTCCAAGTTGATCTCAACTGTCAGGTTAAAGTCTGCTTTGCTATATTTTCCTGCAAATGCAACTGTAGTTGGTTGTACCACTGCTTTCATGCCTGGAGGAGTCAACATCACGGCACTATAAGTGGCGGCTGTGTCTACCACATTCGTCAGCACCCTCCTGAACGTGGAGGTGGTTGTATTAGTCTTGTTCAAGATGACCATGAAAGAAGGATAATTAAGATCGAAACTAGCATATTGACAAGTAAAATTCGATGTTCCTATAATGGTTTGGATCTGCTGCCTTGTGTAGTTCAATGCACACAAGTAGTTAATGTAATCCTCCGCCTCAATATCATACACTAGTCCAGGATCCATGGCTTTGTTAGGATCCAAGTGCCCTGCTCCAAAATCAAGAGGTGTACCAGCAACTCCTGTAGTCATATCAATGATTACGCCATTTGTGTTGTCACTTGAATAAGCTGTTGTGATCATTGCTGATCGAATAGCAGCTGGGCTCCAATCACGGTGTGTGGCTTTGAGCAATGCAGCTACACCAGCAGCATGAGGGCATGACATTGATGTGCCAGACACAATAGCATAATCAGTCACCAAGTAATCGTCCTCACGAATCGGTGCAAACCCTCTGTTAGGAACCCATGCTGCTAAAATATGATACCCAGGAGCTAATATATCAGGTTTAAGAATCCATGGGGATCTCAGATCAGGCCCTCGTGATGAAAAGTAAGCCACCTTTGGAGCTGGTTTAGTGCCTAGTATGGTTTTCCCAAACTCGACAGTAACTGTTGCATTTGTTGTATTGAGTATATATTTCTTGATCAAATCTCCATCTTTTGTGTTCACTGATACAATTGGCTGATAAAAGTAGTCAGGACGATGAAATTCGCCATCGTCTTCACTGAAGATAGCTCCAAAAGCTCCAGCAATATCCGGACCAAATCTATCTGTTTCCTCTCGAAACACTAATGATTCATTGTCATAGTCACAGAAGATGAACTTGCCTGCAACTTCTTTGTGACTCAAGGCATTGTCGTCACAAAGTTCCTTGCTACGATTTCCACGTCCAAAATATACAGGAACTCTAGACGCAAACAGATTCTCTGGGTAGAAAGATTGCCCAGCGATTGTCATTACTCCATCTCCAAGAGTAACATGAGCTGCAAACTGACGATCCACTGTTCCAGCACCAACTGTTGTTATCCATGGTGCTCCATTGAGCATAGTGTATCCATGAGGACCACCATTTCCAGCTGAACATGCAACAAATATCCCTTTCTTTATGGCTGCAAATGCTCCAATGGCTATTGGGTTCTCAAAAAATGGAGTCTCAAAGAAACCCAAGGACAGAGACATAATATCCACGCCATCTTCTATGGCTTGATCCATGCCAGCAAGTACATCAGTTGCTGCAGCATCATAGGCATCGCTGTCATCACTATAGAACAACACTTTATACATAGCTATCCTGGCTGATGGTGCAATGCCAGTTGCTCTGCCTTCTGCGTAACCGAAATAATCAGCATGTAGCACATGGCTACCAGCTGCTGTTGATGATGTGTGGGTTCCATGACCCATGTAATCCCTTGGAGAATCATAGTCATCTGTTTTTGATATGTTTAGCTTATAATGTTTCATCCCTTCGCTAAACTTTCGTGCTCCAATCAGCTTTTTGTTGCAATTTGAAGTGTTGAATTCTGTTCCAGTTTCACATACACCCCTCCAGCGCTCCGGCACTGGAGGCATGTTTTTGTCACTGAAGCTCTCACTTTCTGGCCAAATTCCAGTATCAAGAACACCAATAATAACGTCATCACCAAACTTGCTTGCTGGCCATAGTCCAGTGTGTCTATTAAGGCCAAGAAATCTTGGGGTATAAGTAGTATGGAGGTGGCCGAATGATTCTGGAAAGGTGGCAACATGACCAGGCAAATTTTCTAGTTGATCAAGGTGTTCTTGGGACAGGACAGCACTGAAGCCATCCATCACATGCTTGTAGGAGTAGAGATGGGCAGGAGAGTTGCCATCCAATGATGACAGGGATGATAGTGTTGACATGTACCAATCATGTTGAGTAGAGAAGATGGCTGGCATTGCTGATTTGTCCATGTGAATGATGTAGGCCCTACGGTCACTTGAGCCAAACAATGCTCGGACAAGTGCGAAGAGCAGGAAGATGGTAAGCAGAAACTTGGAAGAAGTGAACTGATCCATTTTACAGCTTAGTGAATATTAGACATGGAGGATCTTATATGTATACACACACAGCTTAGTTGAGGCCAAGATCTAACTTTGTTCGATGAAATCAAGATGTAATGCCAAGACATCATCTGAGTAATCAAAATAAGTACAAACGACTTGCAGAAGCTTTCAATAATACAAATAAAAAAACTTCAAGCTAGACACACATTGATATTCACTAAGCTGTCTTCTCTCACATGCATCCATATAACCATAGTTTTTACCATCTAAGAACTTTATAGTTTTTACCATCAAAGAACTTTGTCAATCTGAAACGGCAGGACTGTTTTTACTAGCAGTGTTTTTTTCGTCAGCCGGCTGATTGGATATGTATGCTGTCCTTGGAATTTTCAGCAAATCTTCATTATATGAAGCAGTTCATCTAGATTTTAAAATGGAGAATACGCATCATTTCATCATATAGACATTTTGTCTATCATACAGTTTATACAAGAATCCTCATAATCAATGATAACAGACTACAATTACTGCATCAGGCCATCTCTACAGCCAATATTAGAAAAAATTTATGAAGTTATACTTTAATTCTTCCAAAACTTTTATAGGACAATGTAAACAAAAGAATATCTAAAATGATTTACTTTTACAATTTTCATTATCAATCCAACATGATTTTTTCTTTTTATAAGCATTGATCAATCCAACATGATGATCTTGAAGTCCCTGACATGCTCTATGAAGTGAATGTCACACAACAGAGGTGACTATCTGTGCGTACCTGTCAATTTGACATATTCCATGCCAGCAATATGTCTCAATGATGACTCCATCAAGATACTAAAAATTTCCAGTAAACCAGGACCAGTACAAGGAGCAGAAAAAGACAATGATTCACCTCAGACAGAGAGTATGTTAGAGGGTGATTGTGGAGAGCCAGTATCAAGTAAGAAGCTTCTGCTACAATATGACCGTGATGTACTTGAAGAAGAAGCAAGACATCTTGCATCCCCACTATAAAAAACTGCATCAACCCTATGCATTTTTCCTTTACTTCTCCTTACTCTTCCTTCACTTCCTTCATAGTCTTCATCTTCTACAGCTTGTAAGAACCCACTATGTATCGGGTCTGAGCTCTCATACAAGAGCCTAAGAACCTGCTTGATTGAAGGCCTAGCCCGTCCTTCCCTCTGCGTGCACCATTTCACAATAGTTACAATTGTTTGAAGCTGGTCAAAGTCAAAGGAGTCCCGAATACAAGGGTCCACTAACTCATGCAGCCTTGATTCTGATTCCATGAATGTTTGAGACCACTCCACCAAATTATTGTTGTCTTGTATTGCTCGTCTTCCAGTTACTATCTCCAAGAGCACAACACCATAGCTATATACATCACTTTTCTCAGTGAGTTCTTGGGAGATCACATACTCAGGATCCATATAACCTGAAAGCCATTGTACAGTTGGAACTTCAAGTTCAATGACTAAATATTTCAAGCTGGACTCTGGAGTGGCCAAGTATTGCTGTCACTAACCTGGAGTTCCCCGGATATCAGTATTTACTGGTTCAAAGCAAACAGAGCCATCTTTTGATGCATGTGCAAGGCCAAAATCTGCAACCTGGAAGACAAAATATAGTCTGAAAGATAAGATGCTGAAGATCAACAAGCTTGATGTATAATTCTGAGGATGCTTTATTGCTAGAAAATCTAGTTCTTCAAATTCTCAATATAGCCCAAAGCTCATGAATAAACCTGGGTTTTCTGGGAAGTTTATTTTGTTTGTAGTGAATGTCAGAAATGCAATTTCAGCCAAGAAACAAAAGGAAAAGCTATGTGTGTGTCTCATTTCTACGGTACCTTGGCAACAAAGTTTTCATCCAGTAAAATGTTGCTCGACTTTATGTCTCTATGGCACAGAGGTGGATCACAGTAGAAATGGAGGTACTCCTGCAAAAACCAATGATGAAGATGAAAAAATGCAAAGTCCAACAAATCAAATATCTGAAGCTAAACCAATCAGTCTCAAATATGAACATATTTTTACTAATTTACCAGAGCATTAGCAACATCAATAGCAATTTGAATTCTACTCTGCCAACTCAGAGGAGTCTTTCCAGGAGCTACACAAGCAAGAGATACATTCTTAATAAGAGGCTGTCATACAGGGCAGTTTTTTGAAGTAGAGGAGATAATTATTTCAGTATATCATTTGACAGTGTAAATCAATAATCTCAAGAAAAAAAAATGTAGTGTTAAAGAAACCATGAGTTGTACAAGTGCACGAAAGCCTAAAGGATGATGGAGAGCTAGTATATGATCTTTTGATAGAGTGACGGAGAAATAGTGGATGAAGAGATGAAGAAACATACAATGAATATGATCCTTTAAGCTTCCATTTTCCATATACTCGTACATCAGAAACCTGACATGGAACAAGCAAAAGAATTTTATGCTTCCATTACATTAGTCTCAAGTCCATCCAAAGCACATTTCCAATACTTCCTATGAACAAAATAACCATCTAAATTTTCTTTATGCAGCTAAACTCACACGAGAATGATGCCACATACATCACACATTCATGCAATAGATTAACTGAAGCCACCCAACCATCTAACAATGTCAATTACAAGGAAACTGGTAGCAGAGAGAGTATAGGGAAATACCACACAAGAAGCTGAGCTGCCTACTTTTCATTAAGCCATGCAAATGAATAACAAAATGGTGCCGCAAGAGAAGAATCACAAGCATATTTATTTACTTCTGTGTATATGCCACTATCGGTTTTTGGTCACAAGGCACAACTAAACTACCTCTCATGTCTTTTGATGCAAAAACCTCTTAAAGAAACAAGATGACGGTGATGCAGTCGGGCAAGAAGTTCTATCTCTCTGCAAAAATCGTTTTCTCCCTGCTCTGAAACTTTGTCCATCCGCTTTACTGCTGCCACTAAGCCATCACTGAATTGAGCTTTGTAGACTGTTCCAAATCCCCCCTGCCCGATAATTGTGGTGAAGTTATCTGTTGCCTTCTTTGTTTCCTTGTAGCTGAATTTTTGAAACATTGATGTAGGTCCTACATGAAACAGAACCAGCCCAACCAAAGTAATAAATGAAGAGATGAATAATATAAAGCTTAATATGTGCTAGCATCAAGAAAGGAAACGATCCCACTCCAAAAATTAGAGGATCGCACCTTCTTGAAATTTTCGCATAGGCTTAGGAGGAGGGAATGCTTTTGCAGAGGCCTTGCAATTAGTCCCAGATTCCTCTAATTCTCTGTGTTTCCTACGAATAAGGACGATCAGGACTATCAGCATTGTAACAGCAGCAACTGTAACAGCAATGCCAACACCTGGAATTAATGTCAGGTGGTAGGAATGGTGATTCTCATTTACGGTCACTCCCAGCACAACTTGGCCAGGACTTGCAGCAACCAGTGGAGTTGGAGAAGCCTCAGGAGCAAGTGTGGACGGCGATGGTTCTGACATTAGCATCATAAAATGAAACGGTAGTTTAGTGGTCTGACAGAAATATTGAACAAATGAACCATCCATAAACACCATGACATATGATATACAAGAGAGTTCAGGTAAATCCTTAACAACCAAGAAACGATAAATAAGACAGAATAAGCATCCTTCAGGATGCCTAGAAGGAAAATAATATTGTCATACCTGCAGGGACATTAAGCCCTTGAACTCCAAAGAAACAGCTTGCCAGATCAACAGCTGAAGCATTATCAATTTGACTTGCAAGGGCAGCAAAAGTTGCATCACGGCAAGTACTCAATGTTAAATTATTATCTGTTCCCACCAGATGATGAAGGTACACAATTCCAGCATTTAAACACTTCCTGCAACTACTTTCTGCTGAAAGGGGCACTTTGCAATTCACCCTAACATCTGCAAACTTTGGAGACTGCAGCATCTGAGTGACAGTTGTTTGGCCATTACACTCATAATCAACTGGAATTTTTGTTCCAAACCCACAAAAAGCTGTAGCATTTTTTGGGACACCATATAGTTCCATTGTTTGTGAAATGGAATGGAGGCAGATATCAGAAAAGTTTGAGGTAACCCCAAGGTTGCTTGTTCTATTTGCATAGCGAGCAACAGAGACTGCAATAAAAGCATTAATATAGCGGCAACACTTTCCTCTGTCATCTTTGTTAGAGCATAAAGAAGCCACTAGGGTAAAATTTGATCCACTCAAATCCAAGGGGCAGTCTGCAAAGGTAGAAGGAGCTATTATCAAGAGAATTTCTCCCCAAAAACATAGAATTGATTGCTAACTCAAATTTACACCATTTTATTCCAATGAAACAAGTTTGATAGAATGATGATGCAGCTACAACCTTTGAGAAAGAACAGGAAAGTAATGTTTTTCAAGAGAAATCCCACAATTCAAATGTTTTCCTTCTTTTTTTCCTTTGTGAGTATATTAACATCATCTTCAAGGGAGTCAAAACTTTAGGAATTTTCACATAATGCAACATCAGATACACATGAGTATTCAAAAAGAACTTTTTACTACTTTGTGGTCTAATGTTTACCCCGCAATACGCGTTAGTAGAATAAATATTTGAAGAGAGAAAATAAGTCTATTGGCTGGTAGGGGGTTGGATAGTGGGATAGAAATAAAGTAGAGCTTTTGCTCTGAGAAGTTCTAGTTGATGTTTGATGGTGCCAAAAGGACATCCAATTCAGGGATAATTGCCACTTCCAAACAACTTCACCAATGCCTGAATGAATATATGATTTTTTTTTTTTTAAGATGTGAATGTGGATGTGATTGATCGCACCATTTCAAATATACAACCATGTTAGATTCTTCTGGTTGTACTTGTTCAATACTTGGTCTAGATTCTAGACAAAAAACATCCAAACCTGCACTCAATTTCTACATGTTCCACGATTAGTCCTGAAACTTGCCAACAATGGCACATCGTTAAAGACTAATTGCAATTTAACAAAAAAGCTAACTCTCAAAATGAAATTGCCTAAGCCATCATCTTCAGTTGCTTATAAATTTAATCTTCAATCCCCTTTTTATTCAAATAATTCAAATATACCAATTAGTCATGAACAATGCAATAATTCAGCTATTAACAACTTCCATGTTAACTCTACATTCATTTATCTACACAACATAATAGCATGCAATTTAAGGGCAAAAAAAAAGTTACTATAGACTCAAAGTGCAGCATCAGAAAATAGGGCAACGCTATGGATGTTATAGTTTCCATCCCATTCTCCAAAACCAAAAACCAAAGAAAATATCACTGCAAAATTTACAGTGCAGAGCAACAAGATTCGCCACAGTTTTCAAAGCGAGGCCGTAAATGCAAACAAAATGATTTGATGCAGACAAGCCATAAAAGGTAAACAACATCAATTAGATGCAACGAGTGCAAATTTAAAACCCAACACAAATTCATACACATTGTAAATGCTCATTAAACTTTACTCCAAATGGAAAAAACCAACAGTAACCAAGAGAATTCAATCTCACAACCAAATTCCATTGGCAGAATCCTAGTTTTTGCCCAAAACAATGACAAGAACCAGTCAACAAAAATCCAACTTCCCGAAGGTATTAAAGAACAAAAAGAAAATCAATTAATTGTAACTAACCAGCCATTACAAGAGGAAGCTGCATTGCAAGAAACTGAAACAAACCCAATAACAAGAACCATCTAGAGACCATCATAGCAAAAACCAACAAGTAAAGTTGAGAACTTTAGCTTGAACCCAGAGAGAGAAAGATGTACAGAGAGAGGGATGGGGCCTGAAATTTGAAACAAAGCAACCGGGTGCAAAACTGCAAATGGGTTTAACAGTTGAGGACTAGAAAAGACTACTTCTTGACTGTGCAACACATGACTGAGTGAGAGGTATTAGAGTGTGAGCAAGAACACAGTGAGCGACTTTGGCTTTTTGACTACATGGGAAATGCCGAAATGGAGAAGAACACTCTAGCTTTCTCTTTCTTGAGCTAATAATTTTTTTTTTTTTAATTATAACGGACATTGATGGAAGAAAGTGGGTCCAAGCTAACCACTACCTGTGCAAGTTCTCTCGAAAACTAAGGTCTGCTGCATACAGTTATGGCAGAAAATGGCTCTAAGGCTCCAAGCCGCCATCATTATGTATTTAGTTCACTTGCTAGTCCATGTCCATATGTTGAAAACTAGCAACATAACTCACCTCAACTGTTCTTTGTATTTTTTTTGGTCAGGGAAGAAGTGGAGGGGATCTGAGCCCTCAACTTCTAAATGGAGTCGATCCCGTGATTGGAACTGGTCAGTATTAAACGGATAGTTCAATATTTAAATGTTTAGAAACGACGTCCTTAGAATTTGAACCCAATTTAAACCAAGTGGTGGAGGGTAACTGTTCTTTGTATTATGCTACCATTCATGTCTTTTTTTCCCATCTCCTGCTCTAGTATTCATGGCCACGAAGATTTTAATTAAAATTTTTTAGCATATATTTTTTTGATATATAAGATTCGAACTCTATTGATAATACTATTCATGTCTTTAACTACATTCTTGAGTATTTGTTCTTTAAAATGTTATTTACTTGTAATGCTGCCTATAATTTATATTTATTGATTTATATAATATAATGTAATTATAAAAAAAAAAGACTCCAATTTAAATTCGATCTCAATTAGATAAAATTTGATGTCAAAGAAAAATTTGATACCTTTTCGATTTTCAAATATCTCAACTTCAATTTAAATTTCTTTTACACATAAATTATATAGTATATAAACAATTTTAGAACTTACTAATGTAAGTATTTATTGATTAACATTTAAATTATAAGATATATAAGAATTAAATTTATATATTTTAGATAATGGTTGAATTTAATTTAATTTAATACAATATATAAAAATTTATATAATTTACATAAATATGAAAAAAGAAGTGGAGATGGAATTCGAAACTCACCCATCCATATACTTATAAATCTTGTTATTATAATATTCAATACATATATATATATATACTACTAAAATCATCCAATTAGAATATTTGTGTTTATCATCCCACATCTCTGTCCAATTTTATGATGGCAATATTTGACCTACCTTATGTTCAAAATGAAAATAAAAACATGTGACCTACCAATAAAGAAGCTAGAAGAAAATTATTATTTTTTTTTTTTAAAAAAAAGGTCCTACAATTTGCTAAATGGAAAGCATTGATTGAGGAAGCAAGCAACTTCACAAGAAAGCATTGTGTGGTAGGGGCATGGGGATCTTTGGGAATGGTACAAATTCTTTCAGCATATGGACAAAAATGGCAGCTAATCTCTCTTAGATTAAACAATACTACAAAGAAAAATAATATTAATTACAAAGGTGCCAAAACCCTCCATGAATAATTACATGTGACATCAACCTCTTGTTTTATGCTTCTTCTTTTTTCTATGATAATTGTTTGCAATTTCATCCATACAAGTTTCCGTCTTCTATTAATTTCTCATTTTATCAGAATTGAATTCTTTTTAATAAAATTATTTAAAAAATTGATATAATCTTTTTTATTAATATGCTAACTCAAAAATTTATTTTCGGTTTTTTAAAAATATTACATATAGAACATATAGGATATTGCATTAATTTTTATTTTATCATATAAAATATTGTACATGCACTCAAAAAGCACTATCCAGTTCACCCTCCACTTGATCTACAAGAATATTGATTTTTGTTCTACAAAATCAAGTAAAAATCCTCTTAATATTGCTCAAATTTGATAAATAATGACTGAACATGCTTAATTATTGGGCTAT
>CATIWK010252685.1:0-29042 GCA_949634005.1 Mallotus japonicus
TATATATATATATATACAAAATATCAATATATAAAGAAAACTGTAAAAGCACTACTTGTTTTAATAATATTCCAAATTATAAAAATGTTATTTTTAATGAAAACTATACCTGTTTTAGATAAAGATACTATGATAAAAAAGATAGTATGATAAAAATTTATTGTATAATTTTTAATTGAAATAAGTTTTATATTTTATATTTTATACAATTTATTTAATCGGAACTTTACTAAATGTTAATTTTTTTCACTTTTCACCGCTTATTGAATTTCTTAAATTATTTTAAAAATTTACTGAAAACTTATATTATAGAAACTTATTCACATTAGTTAAAAATTTTGATCATAAGCGAATCTAAATGAAAAGATTAATATTTATGAAAAATTTTAAAAATATATAAAAATATGAAATTTAAATTTTATTTAAATTAAAAATGAAAATTACAAAATTCAATTAAAAATCATAATGTCTTTTAATTATAGTTTTCCTTTTCATCATAATATTTTATTCTAAAAAATAAATTTTGTAAAAAACAAGACTTCTATAATCAAAGATATTGTGAAAAGTAGTAATACTATTACAATTTTTTTTTATCTTAATGTTTATTTGTTTTTAAATTTAAAATTTTCTAAAATATACATTCATATTTCAAATCTAAAATATTAAAAATTAAAATAAGTGACTTATTTTTTTACTTGTGAAAATAATTAAAAAGTTAATATAGCATCTAAATTGCAAAAATGGTATGAATTTTAAAAATATAAAACTTCTAAGACCAAAAGAACATATTTTCTATTACACAATTTCAGTTTAAGTTCATAAATTGACAATAAAACTAACGGAAAGATAAGTTAACGAAAACAAAACTCAGGCATATCATAATATATTGCCAAAACAGCAGGGATCAACTAATATATTTAAACAAATCTCACGGGTTTTAGTAATTTACCCAATATATGTTAGTAATGTTAGAGCCAAATTGAAAATACTTACTCTTTTGTAAATAAATATAGTTGGAACAACAATTTGCAGCTGAATTTTTCACACGCACAAACCTATAACATCATATGTTTATAAACTAAGCTAAGCTAATATAGTTTGTGTATGCGCATACATATATACCCAAGCTTGCAAACACACGAATTTACACAAGTCTTAGAACTTACACAAAGTACTTCGCACCCATAAAGACGAGAGAGTGGAACAGTTAAGCCTTGTTAGCTAAATGATTGGCAGGCCACATAGGTAACGTATGAAATATTCATTCTCCATGAACAGAAGGATGCGAGGACGCAGCTTTTTCATTTTGCAACATCAGTGAGATGAAATGAGGAACATTAGCTTCTAATACACTTTCAAGAATCTGTAATATATATAGTACACACTCAACATGTTGAGACCTTGCTGTCAAAATAATTGTTTTCCAATGAACAGATCTAATGATTCCCTGATCCTTAAAACTACATTTGATGTATTTGGAATTGCCAACTAGCACATATACAAGCCTTCAGAGTAATGCCTTGGACTGAGTTATGTATCCAAAAGTCAGCAAAACCTAAGTGTTTACAGCCTAACAAAAGATTAGTTCCTCCATAAGGAGGCAAAAACAAAAATTCCTTGTACAACATCGGGAAACATTTTAATAGAAACAATGAACTTTTACTCATTCCTTCCCGAAAGATCCGCATATTGATCACAATTCAACTTTTTCTCAAAATTTAGAGCTGCTGTTAGGAGAATGTCCATCCGACCTTTATCTGATTCCTGTTCACATTTCTCACTGAGTTTCCTCTCAAGATTCTCACATGCTCTTTTATCTATTTCAGCTTTCTTTTTCAACCTAGTTTCTCGTTTCTCATATGCCCGCTTTGCCCTGCGTATTTCTTTAATCTTCACATCACAATGTCTGCAGAACCATTTCCCTCTTGGCACAGAAGTGCGTGGTGGACTCATGCAATACATGTGATATGCATGATCACAACCATCACATAAAACAATCTTGTCATCATCCCTATCAATGAGGCAAGCTCTACATAGACAAGAAGGGCAATACCAGTGAGGACCATAAGATTTTAACATGTTACTTGTCAGGCACCTCACATGGTAATACTTGTAAGGGCATTCGATATGCTCACATATCTTTAACTTCTCACCATTTTCCACCTCACTTCCACACATTTTACAAGAACAGACATTTTTCCCCCTTGCTGGTGGTTGACAAAAAACATCCTCCTCTGTATGGTTTGAAGTCTCCTCAAGTTCACTGAATACATTTTCAATTATTGGAGGGCGCTTTTCATCACTAGCTTGAGTACAGAGGTTCCTGGGGGCCTTCAGCCTCTCACACGCTGCACAATTCTCATGAGGAGATCCCATCCCTCCAGCAGTACAGGTCGCACAGTACCAACTTTTGGATGGAATCTCTTTTACAGCAGGTTCTATACAAGACACATGGTACATTTCTTCACATGAATCACAAACTAAACAATCCCTCCCATCTGCTTTGCCCCCACAATGCCTGCAAGGGCAAACATTGTATGAACCACATCCTTCTATTTGCTCTGATTTACCATGAAAATAGGATTCCTGGAGATGGAACTGCTTTGAAGCCAAGAAATTCAAAATACTTTTCAGAATCAACTAAACTCTAATGCAACATCTAGAATCTAAATGCTATAGTAGAGAATATGAAGTAATATAAAATTATTATACAGCATGGACACCAAAATTCTAGCATACTAGAAGAATATCTGCAATTTTGGTATCCTACCTGTTCATCATAGGAAGCAGATGATATATCCGATAGGCTCTTTGCAAGAGAGATCAACTCATTACCAATTCCCTGAAGCTTTTTCCAAACCTAGAGAAAAAATTAAGTTCAAAATGATTGCCACAGAAAAAAAAGAAAATCATACAACAAGTATTCACCATTAAATGAAATCAGATGTGTTTGCAGTAATGATAATATAGCTATAAATGTGCCCCGTTATTTAAGTTTCTTGTAACTGACTTGAAAAAGAATAACCAATTAAGTGGAACAAATTGTGACAGCAACAGACTGCATGGCATAATTCTCACAATCATATCAATATTAATAATTTGCAAGTTGTAATGAGTCATCACAAATAAATGATTAAAGGAAAAAAAATTGAAGATATATGCTTAAAATTGCTCTTCAACTCCATATATTCCTGAATATTGTATGGTAATCAATTGCTCTTGTACATAAAAGTGACAAAAAAGTGAAGCAGGTGGCAATAGCATAAAGAAAGCAACTATGAGACAAGGACCTGTACATTTATCTAACTATGAAAGTGACAAACAGTGATAAAATGGGGATTTAGAAGCATGTTTATGATGATACAAACAAGGAATAACCATTTTGTTGACACATCAGCATCTAACTGTCTATCCCTCTTCAATTTCATACAGCCTAAACACATTTGCTACCCATTAGCACCATTTTTTATCCGTCTAAGTTTAAACAAAGTACCAACAAGAGAAAAAAACAAATGAAGTTACTAAGAACTCAACCAAAAGTTAAATTCAGAAATCAATAAAGCAAAAGCATACAAGCTAAATAAACAAAGGTCATAAATGTTAGCATTGTAGAGGATGATCATTGCACAAATTACCCGTTGAATATCCGCATAAAAAAGAGAAGGAGATTTTTCATAGACGCCATCCTTCATCCTTATGTCTATGCAGCTTAAGCTTAAAAGGTTGTCAGGCTTCATTTCTTGGAAATTTTCAGACAGCAGCTTACAAAGTAAGGTGAACTTTTCCGATAGTATGATATTGAGGAAAGCACGCTGGCACATCATAGTAACAGGACGACGAGAGTCATATAATGAATCATTTAATGCGACATCCATATTTCCTTTAGCTGCATAGTGAGTTCCATTAGGAGGCCTCCACCCTGATTGTGAGAACCATTTATTCCTATCTCTGTCACCAGTATCAGATTCCTATGAAACAATGAAATTGGTAAATTAATAATAATATGAAGAAATTAAAGAGCAATGGAGATAAAGATAGCTAATATATTTGGGAGACGAGCATTTGGCAGCACAAACCTTTACTGTCATCATAAGTGCATCTTGGATGCAACCCTGTATACCACCCTCATCATCATTCAATGACTGGTAAATGTGTTTAAGGACAAAATCTCTGCACTCTTTGTGTGAAATATCATTTGAGCCAACCAAAGAAGCATGGTTCTCAGGACCAAAGTCTGGTGGTTCCTTTGTAGTCTACAAAACATATAAATCTAGGTTAAAGAAAAAGAAAAGAAATACAAATGCATAGTCTAGAATGACAAAAAAAGAAACTCAAAATAGAGAAATCACACCACAAGAAAATTAAAACAAGATGAATAAAAAAAAATACATTCCAAACCATACAGACATAAGTACAGCTTTTCTTTTTCACCTCAAACAGATGATATATCCTTCCAAAACTACCCAGTCAAATGCTTTTTTGTTCCATTTCAAATCTTCAACAACATTGGGATAGATCTAAAGCATGTAGGACATAACAAGATTGCCTGACCATGTTACCATTAGCCTCCAGTAAACAAATCCCGTTATGCACCCTTTGATAAATTGGAAACTTTCAATTATTAAATCAGCAGTCAAAAAAGTATAGTATATTTTCTCTATTGTTAGGCATTCAGCAGTTGAAACCGTATCCCATTCACCTAATAGCCACCATCAATAGCATGTTCCTCATAACTTCCAAACAAAGAGTTTGATGATAGCCCAAAGGCACACATTGGTTACTATGAATGAAAGATAGGAATAGGAATACAGGCTCAGTATGTGAAAACAATTATTTGACTATTTTCCTCCATTTCACATAACCAAGCACCCAATGAATGGGAATGAAAGTTTGACTCCCATTCCTTGGCTTTCATTCCGAGTGACCAAGGACTACCTAAATTCTTCAAGATCATACCAAAGGCATATCAAGTTCAGTCTACTTTCTTCTCCTTCTGACATTCTTGATTGAAGTTTACCATCTCCCAATTTACTTTTTGCTAATTTTTTATTCTTTTATGCTATTCAATTTCTCCCCTTCTATTCTCTCCATATTTTTTACTGTATTTTTCTTTTTTCTGCAATTTTAGACTAACCCTGATCCAAAAAGTCATTAACAGAACATCAAAAAGCTATGTTTCAGCTATGATGTATTATGATTGTCTCGCTAGATTAAGTTGCGTGCAAGTGACAGATATTTTAGGAAACTTAAGGAGCCTAATCCTAAACATAATCCTATGTCCAATAACACAAGATTCACATACTGCCATGTCTTTTTAACTTTTCTCCTATCAATTGTAATTAAATTTTTTTATGTAAATCATGACATGTTTCATTTTAAAGATGTATGCCATACTCCACTGAGGTGCATGCATTCACCTTCTGCCTAGGATCCAAGAGCCCTTATCACTAATGTCTGAATGCCTTTTGATAATGCTGGATATGCCATCACCATAGAAGCAGAAAATACTAACCTTACATCAGTGTGATAACTCAGAATTTGTTTTGACTATAAGATCTAGCAGCTTCCAACTACCAAATAAAGAGATTACAGAAATGAAAGGCACTCAGTTATAAAAGATAAAATTTCTAAATTTTTTCTGAAACTAAAATTTGTGAGAATTTCAAGCTCAGTAAATTTTTCCATCAATTAATTTCAACTGACAACTGTTCCCCTGAAAATAGGAGAGAAATCTTTTACATCCTCGAAACAAAGAGGGGGGAACCGACTCCTTGTAGGTAAGAGAAACAGAAAATTCGAGTTTCACAATCATGAACTTCAAACCAATCAGCTAGCTACATACAGATGCGCTTTTGATGTTTCTTTATGGTAAGAATTCTTAAGAAGGAAAAACCCTTTTACCCAAAGCTTAATTATTATTCTTCTTCAAAAATTTGCCCCAGACTTTTGATTTTTGCATGCCTTGTCAAACTTCTTTCAATATGTAAAGCTAACACACTAACATTCTCCATTTATTTCAAAGCAATTTTACCATGCTCACTGCAATTACTGCAAACAGAATTAACCCACAACCTCTAAGATTATCAACCACATCTTAGCTATGAAGAGAAATAGAGCAAAGAAATGCAAAACAATTTTATCAAGCGACTAAACGAAATAGCAAAAATGCGAGCAAAGTTTCAAGGATAGAAATCTACCTCATCTGCTAATTCACTAGCAGCTTCAACAGAACCTCTCCCATCCTCTTGACCTTTACCCTCTGAACTTGACCTTGTATGCCTGCGCCTCTTGTAAGTTCGTAAAACCTCACTATGCCCTGATCCCCCAGCACAACTATCATTTCCAATCCTAATCCCAACAAAACCGTTACTCACTGCTTCACTTTTCAAGCACCGAGCTCCGTCATCTACACCATCACCATTACATGTTCCCTCCTCATCAACCATCTCTTTACACCACAACAAAAGAAAATTCCCAAAACCACAGAAAACCCACTAATCCTGAGACTCTTTCAGCGCCAAATTAGGGTTCCACTGTAACAATCGCATTAAAAAAAAAAGGTCAAAATTCAAGTATCCTGTGAAACACCCAGAACCAAAAAACAACAAAAACAGCATAAATTAGTAATATTTTTTCTCCTAAAACATTCACATAACCCAATTTTCTCCATTTTACAGCCAAGAAAACACAACCCAAAAACAAAAAGAACTCTGCGTCCAACACTTACTGATTCTTTATTTTCCTTTCAAGTAAAAGCAAGTCAAATTCTTGAAATAAACTTAAATTAATGTACATTATTCTACTACAACCCAAAAGGATCATAAATTTAAGACTACAAAGCTTCGTTTCCATCTTTTTCTTCACACTATTTTATCAGTTACCAAAACAAAACAAAACAGCAAAAGAAAAAAAAAACAAAACAAACAAACAAATAGTACAGAATCAAACAGAAACTTACCAAAGTAGAGATTTTTGAACCCAAATTGAAACCCTAAAGAAATCTGAGAAGCATGAGTTGGGTTTATTAGTTTGAAACGGGAGAGGAGTTGGCTCGCAAGTTGCAGGTCTTATCCTGCAGTGTTTTTTAATTTTCTTATATTTCAGCTTTTTTTTATTCTGAATTTATTTATTTATTTAAACTTTTTTTAATGATTTTTTAAAAAAAATAAATGGGTCGGATCTTGTAGTGGATATATATAATTATAACGTGGTGATGCGCAGAGGTTATGACTGACACGTGGCAGTTTTAATATGGTTCGGCGGTCAGAAATCAATCTCTTCAAGAAAAAAAAATACTTTGAAAGTGAATAATAGTGAATAGTGATATAAAAAAAGATCTTGAAAACAATTTTCATTTATAAATTTAAATAGTATATTTTAAAACATTTTTTAAACATTTTTTAATTCTGTTAATAAAAGACTTTAAATTAGTAAAAAGATCACAATTCTGCTTTATTGATGTTTTTATTTTCAAATGAAACCAAGCTTATAAATGTGTGAAATTATATTATTAGCATGAAAATTGAACAATAATAATTTTGTATGATTTAATCTGTTGAACATAAATTATTAAAACATTCAACTCAACTCAATTAAATTTTAATTTTAAATTAATTAAAATCATTAGTTATACACTATATATATATATATATATATATAATAAAATTGTTTTGAATTTAAAAAGAATTTGGATGACATTACTCCACATATAAATTTTTACATCAACATGCAATATATTTATTGTTGAATTTTATTTTTTTCATTGATCAATAATAATAAAAATTAATCATTTTTATAATATAAAATTTTGTAAAATTGTACATCATTTATAATTTTTTTATTAATTGGATTATAAATTTTGGTCATAAATTTGAAAAAAATTTAATATTAGTAATATATAAATGTTCTAATTAATAATATATGCACATACAAATTCTAAAATGAACGTAAATATGTCATTACAAAATAATATAACTATATATTATATATAACTGTAGTTAAATTTTTTTTAGGTTTCATCCCACTTTAATAGTTAAAAATATCTTTTTAGAAATTTTAATGCATTAAAAAAATTAATTCCATCTTGCTAAATTACTTTTAGAAAATTGAAAAATAAAAATATCTTTTTACAAAATTAAAATAACATTTTGTTCGAAAAAAAAAATAAAAATAACATAAAGTGCTTAAAAAGAAGAAAAAAAAAAAACTCCCTCAATTTATTTGTAAGCATCGGCGATTATAACTGCTCTGCTCTTCCCTTCACTTCAGTGACACGCTCCCAAACACCGCCATGAGACGCCATCGGTGCGATCAATCCCACAGGATTGAATCCGATACCGATACAGAATCCGAAACCGAAACCGAAACGATGCGATGCATTTCTTGCAAAGAAGTGTACGGAACAATTGACGCAGGCACCTGTAAAGAGTGCTACGAGGAAGCTAGCGAAACAGAAGAAGAGCTCAAAAGAGAGATCGAAGACCTCAAAGCTAAAGTTGCCTTCTTGCGACTGTGGTCTCCTCTCGATCACCACCACAGTAGTAGGTTTGCTGGACCCTGCTTCACCGATGCTGTTTTGATTGCTTCCTCTGATGATGGTCCAACTGGGTCCCCTGTTCCTGTCCCTGCTCATAAAGCTGTTCTGGTTAGTACCCATATTGTAAACTTTGAAAATTTTTGTTTAATTGATGCTTGGAATTTGTGGGTTTGTGTCTTGTTGAACTGGGTTCTGATCAGTTTGCAGAAATGTGCTCGATTTTAATTTATAATGTATATCTAATGTCAGGACCCATTTATTGTTTGGGTTTTTGCTAAAGAAAATTGAAGGATTAGAAATCATAACTGTCAAGAATCTATTTTTCGAAAATATCACGTTCAAGAATTTGAAGTTATTTGTAGATATTCTTCAAGTTGGCTAGAGACACGATTCATTTTTGCATTTTCAGCTTCTACAGCATTGCCTGTATAGAAATGAACAATTTGAATTAAAAATGTTGATTATAAGTGCCACTGAATTGGCCCAATGAGCCGCATTTGGAGGTATGTGAATTGGCTAGAGTGAAAGAAATCCATGACATAGTTGTTAATTTCTGTCCTCTTTGTTATGAGCAGTTTCCAACCTTCTAGTAACCTTTGAGTTTTTGTATCCCACCTCTAGTCTTGTTTTTTCTGAAGCATCTTCAGTTTGATCAAGTTTGCATGTTATGTAATTTTCTTGTTATTAACTGGCTGTGACTTAGTGCACTTGTTTTGGGATAGAGTTTATCTGTGATTTCAAATGCTTAACAAAACCTCCTAATGCCCGTCCACATTTATCTCATGCATGTAGGAGTTCACTTTTTTTAATAATTGTGCCCATTTGATCACAATGAACTGCATTATAGATGGATCAACTTGTGGACAAGAGGGAACAGGCATTTAATCGGGGACCCATCAGATTTTAATCAATGAATCAGGAATGAATATGTAGCTTGCACCATGGTTTCAAGTGTAATCCAGAGACTCACTGCTCTTTCTTTTTTTAGTCATTTTATGCATACTTTTATTTTTTGAATCACTCCTAGTTACTTTGTGTATCAAGCATTGCATAGATGAGGAGCTTGTGTTATTTTGCATTTTGCAGTGCTTGAATATGCTCTGCTCCACACATTGGATGACATTGTAAATGTACTCGTATGTTTGCATTTAATGTGGTTAGGTGAGTCGTTCTCCTGTGTTTAAAGCAATGCTTGAGAATGAGATGGAAGAAAGCCGGAGTGGCACAATCAAGATTAGTGATGTATCATATGACGCCCTTCGCATGTTTGTCAACTATTTATACACTGCTGAAGCATGCCTTGATGAACAAATGGCATGTGACCTTTTAGTTTTGGGTGAAAAGTATCAGGTGAAGCATCTCAAGGCTTATTGTGAGAAGTTTTTGGTGTCCAAATTGAACTGGGACAATTCAGTCCCAAGCTATGCCTTTGCTCATCAACACAATGCTAAGCATATGACTGAAGCCGCACTGTCATTGATCACAGAAAACATGGACAAGCTTACTAAGAGGGAGGAGTACAAAGAACTTGTGGAAAAGGATCCTCGGCTTGTAGTGGAGATTTATGAAGCCTATCTGGCCAAACAGGTAAATACAGCAGCACAAAGGATACTTCCATGAAGCCATTGGCAATAATGGTTTTTCGTTTTCTTATACTGGTCTGAAGCAAGGATCATTTTTCATTTTGGAGTAGCAATGCTTGATGTAGAGATGTAGTTTAAAACTTAACAATGTTGCAGTGGATTGATTGGAAATCTTTTACTGTTATGGGGAATTCAAGAGGATTTTGTGCTGGGATATGTGAATACCATTGGATATGCCTAGTGTCTCCATTTTGTCAACGTAACCCCAAAACATTTATGTTCAAAGCTATCTCAATTTATCCCTTGCTTCTTTCTGTTTCGCTATTCTTTTCCCATTTTTCCGATGATATTCATTCAAATCAACTCATGTATAGTATGGGGGCCTATGTTTAAACTATCCCTCTATTAGTATTTTCTTTCAGACACAAAGTGATAATATCACTGGTTATTAGGGAGGAAGGAAGTCAGTATAGCATCTTCTTCGACACCAAGATGTTACACGACTCTGTATAAAATTTTTCGTGAACATATGATGAACGGAGAAATTCAAATTTTATATCTCAAAATTTAGCACTAAAATAAAAATATCAATCAGACTACTCTGATCATGGTGGGAGCAGAGATTTAAACTTTAAATCTCAGATTTTGCATTCTAGCCTTTATCAATCAGGCGAGCTTTCCTTGCAGAGTCTCCTTAGGTCACCCATTAGAATTCCCAAAATTTTGGGAGCATATAATTGAATACCTCAGTACTAAGTGACATCCTACTAACATATGATTTTACATATCTTGAGAATAGCTTCAACAAGTATACATTTTATCTTAGAGTTTTATTTATGTCTTATGCGTTTTGCCCTTAATTTATTTTCTTAAATCCTTCACTTCATCGCCTCCATTTGCATGGAACCTACAACATGTCTTTTGCAGCATGCTGTGGTCCTGGTCCAAGGAAGAAATTCAATTCATCTTATACTGAAAAGAAGGAAAAGCATTTAAGCTTTGAATCACTGTAAGCTTTTCAAGCTAATGGCTGCTTGTAACATTAAACTAGAAAAGCACTTGATTTTTGTTCTCTTAAAATCTACCTTTTTTTTTTTTTTTTTTTCTCAATACCCTACTCTGTTTCTGAGGTATTCATGACCTAATGTACAACAATGATTACATCCAAAAAAAAAAAAAAAAAACTATTTTTCTACTAGGTTAAAGAAAAAGTGACAACCTCATGGCATAGGCTTCTCACAGATCAGTATCTTCCAACCTGAATGAGGACCTTCAGATGTGTCATGGAGAGCAGACCTCCACCCCATAGCATTTGCTATCTCTTGAAGTTCACCCATCACAGATACAATGTCACGTATATAAACAGTTCCACCAGGTCTTAGTATCCTATCCATCTCAAGCATTATAGTAGAGATATTGCACTTGTTCCTAGTACCCAAACAGTAACTATAATTACTCTAACAATAACAAATAACAATATCAAAAACACAACAAAATGTTGCTTATTTATACCTTTTCTGCTCCACAGAGAACAACTTTGCTGCATGTAAGAGGTCATATGTTCTGGGGTAAGTGTCGAATGGCTCGCACCTGAGGATCAAAAATTTGAGAATTCGATCACTATTGCTCAAGAACTTGGTTGGTATTAGTAATAGAACGAATTTAGCAACAAAAAATGAATGCAATCAAAGCAACATTCTAGAGTGTGCATTGTCCGTACCAATCATGCATTACTCCTATAAGTCCACGGTCATATATGACAGGCAAAGTGTTGAACTCATTCACAGGAACAACGTTCATAACCCAGCAATCAACCTCCAGATCATGCAATGCTGCTGCAAATCTGCCACAGTCAAAATAACAAGCAAATTACACAGAATTGTAAAATAGATTGCTCCATCCTCTTTATAATGTAACAATGCAAATGTAATGGCCTGTAGTACCCTCCAAATCGAGCCCTCATATCCAACACATTTCGGAAATTCTTCTCTTTCCAGTGGAAAGCTCTGACATAACTTTCTATAATGTCATTCCAATATTTTGACTCTGCCTTGAAGAGTTCCTTTCTGGACATTAAGGCATCCATTTTAATGCTCTGCAGTCTATCTGGTGGACGATGAAGGCGTGCAGGCCATGTAGTAACATTTCCTCCATAGCCATCCTCAGGCAGTTGAGTTATGCATGCCTTCAAGCTCATATACCTGCAAAAAGCAATTCTACTAATAGCAATTCCACTGCATTATATATCTAAACAGCGCTTGCTTACGTCTTCTTTGGAAGCTGCAAAACTAGAACGTATATTTGGTGTTCGCCACCAATTTTCTGGTGCTAAAATCTTTGATTTGCAGCTGAAGTAGCTAAAGTGACTATGAAGGTTCAGACCACAGCATACCAAATATTGTCGGGATCATCATTAGAGTCGCATAGTGGAGGTTGTGTTCCAGCATCACGATTAAGATAGCAGCCATTGTTTAAAGGCTTCCTCCATATGGCTATATAGCCTTCCTTCTTTAGAAACTCCCAACAAATACCACTGGTAAGATTCTGCATTTCTGCTTGCAATTTAACAAAGAATCATCAAAAATCAAGCAAGCAGAAAATGTGAAGTTCTCTCCATTGAGACTACAGAACAGAACACCCAAGAACCAACACAATTAGCTACCTCTCCATTGCTCTTGCAGATTATCTTCATGTTTATACACTGGCTGTGCTGCCCATACAAAATATCCTCCTGCTCTTAGCATTCTGTTTGCCTCAAGAAGCAAGATTCCATCTTCGTCCCACATAAAGCAAGAAATAGCCATGGATATCAGAAATTTTTTAATCATCAGAGCATTTAGCTTGTGTGTGCATTTGCAGATATGTACAAATAACATAAATCTAAACTCAAATGAATGAGCACTAAAGCCTGTAAGTATGTCAAAACAAAAAGAAATTACCACCACTAGTCCAGTCAATTCTGCATCTTGAACAATGAATCAAGTCAAAAGCTTGGCTTGGATACAACAAACGGCGCGAAGCAAAAACTGCAACCATGGCAGGAATACCACGTTCCAATGCAAATTGAATTTGATTCTCGTGGACATCTTTTGGTGCTATTGATAGAGTAGTCACGTTCCGCTGAAGCAAAAAGGCTCCAAAACTTGCTACACCACAACCAATGTCTAAGGCAACACGAATGTTTTTGCCAAATGCGATATCAGGAACCATCTTCACATTGACATTGAAATTAACTGAGTAATCAACATGATGGAGTTGAAAGTAAAAAAACTAGATACTAGTCAGGATCATAGAAGTAACAAACCTGTGAAATCTGGTCCAAGTATTGATCTGCTCCGTGTATAAATTGTGTTCCACCACCAGGAAAAATGAACTTATCCCCTTTTAATGCAATCCAATTCTGTCCACCCTTATCTTCAACCAAACGTGTATGAGGCACATTACTGAACCACACCTGTACTAACAAAATTCCCATTGTTAGCCCGAAAAGAACCATTGCTCAAGAACTGAAACATTAAAACAAGCAATCAAAAACAGAAGCTGAAGTGATATAGCAGACTAGACACACTGGGACGAGTTATTACACATAAATTACCTCGTCTCTACTGTTGGGCCAAGGAATAGGTCTCTGATACCCTTTAGGCACAGGAATCAAGCAATCCAAACCATTACCATCTTCAGGACAATGCCTTTCAAATTTTTGTGTACTGCTACTCAAATTCAACTTCCTAATCTCTTCCACATTATCCATACAAGGTATATAATCACTCTTATTCTCTTCACAAACCTTAACCTTCTCATACTTAACAATTACACCATTATCTTCTTCCTTCTTTTCCTCTTTTCCACTTCTCAAATTCTTGAACTCCTCAATAACACTCTCATCAAACTCTCCCACCTCAAAATCCAGAGTCATTGCTCCGTTCTCGTCCAGTATCCCCATCCTTGGAAACACCTTCACCCACGGTGGCGGTTGAAGAGTACGTGGCTTCGGGGATGTAGAATAAGACGGCGAAGGGCGTGGTGGAGTGGAGGACGATATGGTGGTCATGGTGGAAACTCCGGAGGAGGAGATAGCAGAAATGAGAGAAGGAATGTTGGGGAGGTGGTAAAAAAGAGTGATTATGGAGAAGCAAAGAAGGGAAACAGCTGCTATTTTGACAAAGGTCGGAGCTTTGATTATCTCCACCGTGACGGTGGTGGCAACAGCGGTGGGTTTCATGGCGGCAGTGATGGTGGCACTGGCAGCGACGATGATACGGTGGTGAATGGTGATTTTTTTTTTTTTTTTTTTCAATGGAAAGTGATGGATAGGTGTAAATGAGATTAACGTGGATTTTAGAAAGGAAGTGGGTCCTGTTTTTGGATCTGTACGAGGATTTTGAGGTGCTCAGTGGGTCCCATTTTGAGATCTGTACGACTGAGTCAGAGGGCTCTGAAATCAATGTCTGAGTTCTTTAGAAGTATAATTTGGTATTCTGACAGGTGAACATAACTCTGTAATAATATGTATCATACATATCCTCATATTTTTTTTTTTGGAACAACCATTGGGGGAGGGGGGGATTTAGGGGGGCGTGGGTCTCGAACCGGAGACCCACAGCCATGCCCACCAACAACCTGGCCTAGTGCACATATCCTCATATTATGAGTGTCAAAATTCATTCGGTCTTTGGTCAAAAAAAAAAAAAACTCATTCGGTCCGATTTTTTTTTTTTGAACAACCATTTTGTTAGTTTGTTAGTTAGGTTAGTATGTTACTAGGGGTGGAGTGGGGATTTGAACCCCCATATCCACTAGGGCAATCAAAGCCCTGGCCACCACAGCCAAGCGTGGGATTTTCATTTGGTCTGATTAAACCGACTGAAACCGAATCTAATTTATAAACCAGTTTAATTTGGAGACCGAAAAAAGAAGGCCGTCAGTGCGGTTGAACCAAGATGAATTTATCAATTTTCGGTTGCGTAATTTGGTTGAGGAATTTAAAAAATCAAACCACCTGAAAATCCGGCTACATATATATGTCGTGAGAGCGACCGTAAATGGCAAGGCACTTGCTGTTGAAGGTGGCAAGTTCTCACTGACAAAGTGAAACATCCGTTAAATTTGGACCGTGCCCCCACATAATCTGAAGTTCGCTTCGATTAGAGATGAAAACACAGCACAGTAAACTAAATGGAATATACGAGCTAAAACAAAAAAAGAAAGCTCTTAGCCCACTTAATATGATATATATTCCAGCCCACATTTCCGACCGATATAAGGAAATGAATAAGGATTGATTTCTCCTTTTTAACCCATTGAATTTCCGACCGCATTTCTAATTAATGAAATAAAATGAATAAAGGCCAACCAAATAAAAAAAATACAAATTTTGCACTAATTATATTTAGTTCAGACCATATGGAACCAGTGTCATTAGATATTATTTTGTTAGATCTGTCAATGTTTTATACTTATTGTAATTTCTATTTTAAAAATTATCATGCCTGTAATTTTTTTTTTAATTCCTTGATAAAAAAAAACTCATATTTTATTAGAATCACATATTATTTTGGTAGATCTGTCAATGTTCTATGATTATTTTTAATTTATGTTTGAAAAATCATTATGCATGTAATTTTTTTTGGATAAGTACAATTTTAATCCTTGTGATTTTGTTTTTTGACAAAACCAGTCCTGTGGGGTTTTTTTGAACTTTTAAGTACCATTTATTTCACATTTTTTTACACTTTAATACAAATTTGTAATATATACAAAAGTGTAAAAAATAATAATTTATATGTAATTTAATCATGACCTATTAATTTTAACAAATTGATATACAATTTTCACTAATTAATGATTTATATATTTTTTCTGAAATAAAAGCTTACTTTGATTTCAATAAAAAAAAATATTTGATTTTAACAAAAACGCATAAATTGTTAATTATTTTGAAAGATGTAAGATTTGATTTTAATAAAAACGTATAAATTACCAATTATTTCATCTATAAAAGAAAAAATAAAATTTCATTTCAATAGAAGCGTATAAATTTTAATTATTTCAAAAAAAAATATGTGAATTCAATAAAAACATATAAATTATTATGAATTAAATGTTTAAATATTTTAAATATTTCAAAATAATAATTTATTTTAAAATAATTAAATACATATTAATTTGAATGTATCAATTAAATGTTCATTATATAAAAATAAGTAATAAAATTTATATTTTAATTAATTAAAAAATTAATTATGAATTCTCATTACCTAAATATTTATTTTACATACATTAATTGAAAAACATAAATTAAATAAAAAATATGCCCTAAATATTTATTTTGCATGCATTAATTGAAAAACATAAATTAAATAAAAAATAAGAAAATCACATATCAATTTGTGAAAATTAATAGGTCATAATTAAATTGCAAAAAACGTCAAAGGTCATGTATTTTTTTACAAATAGTTAAATGATGCGTTTTGTCGTGACGCTTATGTGGATTGACTCAGATTTTTTGTTGGCCATATCAATAAAATTTCACCTAATTTTCAATCGGTGCATGAAATTGCAAAAATTAAAAAGTTAATGAATGATATTATCAAAATTAAAAAAAATGTTGAAATAGTCAAAAGCGCTAAAATTTATGAATTTCTTTATAATTTTCCCTAAAGTTTTTAGTGGTTATAAGTTGATTCCTAAAAAAAAAAGGGATAATTGCATTCTTGGTTTCTGGACTTTTTAAATTTTGCTATTTTAGTGTCTCAACATTTTTTTTTCCTAATCAAGTTGCTGAACTTTAAAATATAAAGTCAATGTAGTGCTTTTGATGTGACTGAGCAAAATTAGGACCCACCTGTAGCCTAATCACCTGCCATGTCAACAAAAAAAACTGAAATGACAAATTTAACCCTCATATTCTTCTTCTTTCTTATCCCTCCTCTGTCCTCTCTCCACTTCCTGCTCCACCTCCACTGCCAAACTCGAAAGTGCACAGGTGTATTCGCAACAAAAGGTAACTCGTTCTTTGTAGGGCTCTCACTATTGTTAGAGTCAGACATGCAATGCTCCTTCCGATAGTAGTCACACAATATGGATATTTACTGTAAGTTTGTTGTTGGATCTCTTTTTGAACACTATATCAAGAAACATTCCCAAAGAAAAAGCATATAAAAGAAAATAAAAGGACAAAATAGTGACCATCTGATATATGCTTTATTAGTGAAAACTTGGTTTAGGTATTAAAAAACAATGTCGTTAAAAAAAAGGTATTAAAAAACAACACTATATGCAAATTTCAATAGGTAATAGCATGGACATAGCACAACAAACAATCAATTTCAATTTTCCACTATAATAAGTTAATGAAAATGAGCAATACGATACAAAACGAGGAGTAGTAAACTCAGGTTGCCCAACATCTATATCCAAATAGCCAACCTTTCTTTGTCTACAAATTAGGGCAATTGATTCAAAACAGTGGTCATACCCAACAATTAAAATAATCAAACACACACGAATCACAAAGACCCAAAACCAATTTGTCCAAAAAAAAAAAACCCAAAACCAAAATTCCAACTTTTCAATTATAACTACAACAAAGTTATACACTTTACTAAAAACCCAATTCATAAAACTAGTCAAACAATAGAAAATCAATAAAAAAAACTAGCTAAATAATAGAAAATCAATAAAAGAAAAGGCCAACCTTGGGAGAAGAGTGTTGAGAAGGTAATGAGAGAAGGTGGTTTTACCACAGTTCTTGGCTCCATAAATTAATGATATAGAAGTGGTTATATATATATATATATTGGGCTTGCTCAGCACTTGATTATGGCTTTGTCTTTTTTCTTTTTCCTTGTTTGAACATTGTATTTATGTGTATATACTTCTCTAGCAATGTAGTTTGCTTTTAATTGTAGAAGACATGTTGATGTAGTGACCAACGAAAGTACAATGCATAAAAGCTCAACTAACAACCAGCGGAATGGATACACTCAGCTAACGACCAGTGGTGGAGGTGGAGCAAGAAGTGGAGGGAGGACAGATGAGAAAAAGAAAGAAGAAGAGATGAGGGTTAAATTTGTCATTGTAATTCTTTTTGTTGACATGGCAAATGATTAGGCAACAGGTGGGTCCCAATTTTACTTAGTCACCATCAAAAACACTACATTGACTCTAAATTTAAAAGTTCAACAACTTGATTAGAAAAAAAAAAAGTTGAGACACCAAAATACCAAAATTTAAAAAGTTCAGACACAAAAAATGCAATTATCCCAAAAAAAAAATTAACTTAACAAATATAAAGAGGGATATAGATGATGTGAACACATATATGTACTTATTCTTTTCTCATTTATCCATGTATTGATTTTCCTGTTAGTTTAGTTTCTTAAATGAACTCATTTATTTGGTAGCCCGTGCATGTAAAAATAAATTTCATTAATTTCTAATAATTTAACATAAAATTCAACATTATAAAATATATTTAAAAAGAAATGATCATTTAACTACTCCCTCCTTAGGTACTTATGTTTTACATTTAGTGTATTATAGACTCTTATAATAACAAATGTTTTATTTTTTTTTCGAACGATAATTTCATTGATCAAAGCCTAAAGGCTAATGGGATAAGAACCTTTACATAAGACCATCCTCCTTGATAGATAGTCACAATTTATACTCCTACTAACATTAGATATAATTGTAGAAGTATATCATTTGACTATCATAACCAAAAGGACAAAATACATATCATAAAAGCACAATCACACAGTGCTGGTAGGAGGAGTGAAGGAGGTGCTATTAGTTTGAGCTTTAGCAAACACCCTAGCTGAAGTAGTTCTAGCCATGTCCTTCATACAAAATTTTCTTATTTTCTTGGAAGTGTTGGGCTTGTTGTTGCTTGGAGATGAGGTACCAAGAAGGGATTCCATGGTAAGCATGGCACTTTAGAACTTCTCAGCTAGGGAAGTGACTATAGGGGCAGAAGTGCTACCAAGGTCGGGTTTCATTGGGCTTTCCACTACAAGGACCAACTTAGAAGAGCTGTTGGAAGTGGATGAGCTGCTTGGGCTTGAGTGAGGCTTAGAGAGCTTAGCCTTTGGGCCAGAATATTCACTATAGGTTTGGCCCTCATAGGATAGAGGAGCTAGTTCCTTCCTCTTGAAACTATGTCCTTCAGGCTCAGTGGGGTTGTTCTCCAAAGCGGGACTTCCCAAAACCTCATGCTGGCGCTGTTCTATCAGAACAGGGATATCATTGCTTTTTCCTCCTTGTGGCGCACTCTTTGGCAGACCATCTGTCAGAGTAGGGATATCATTACTTTCTTCTAGCTTAAGCGCCAAGTTTGGAGGGTGAGGAGAATGCGCCTAAGTTTGAGCTTCCAGACTGAGAGAGCTTTTCTCAATGAAGCTTGACAGTTGAGCAGGAATACTATTTTCTTCCTTTGCTAATGGTGGGTGCAACACTGCTCGTTTCATTGGTGAAGCATGGATCCAAGGACCATAGGCTTTGTTACTATAAACACAGTCAGTTATTTCTTCTTCAGTAACATAGGAGGGATAATTTTTTGTGATGTGGTTAAACATACCACAAAGGCTGCACAATGCTGGAAGCCGTTCATACTGCATCACTACCCATTTGCTCTACCCATTGATTTTATTCATAAAACCTTTAAGAAGAGCTTTCTGAAGATTAACTCGAACTCGTAACCTCATGACATGAGAGCAGAAATTGTCATAGTAGACTTGATCATCAATGGATAGCAAATCAATAAACATAGCTTGAGCAATCTTAATAGCATTATCTCTAGTAATCTGGTTAAGAGGCAACCCAAGGATTTGCACCCAAAAACACTCAGAATTAAAATCTAGCTCATTAAAGGATAAGGAAGGATTCTAATCCACAATAACCATAAGAGATCTATGAATTGACCAAGGAACACCATTTTTCACCCTATCCTTATCCTCAAATTTCTTAAAAATCAACAGGAAAGTGATTTTGAAGCCTACCTCTTGAACTTGCGCGCAGATCGAAAATGAAAGACCAGACCTGTGATAAGATATTGAGAAGGTTGTTAACTGTGTAGAGTCGTGGACTCAATGTCTTGCATGCCAAACGATTCTACAAGTGGTCTGGGAAAGGATCCTTGGAAATATTTAGCTCCAAAGTTGGTACATCTTGTTTAGAGGCTTTCTTTTGGCCTGTATCGAGGATCGGTAGAGCAAGAATAGGTGAGGACGCCATCAATGAGAGCAGAAATATGGTTGAGAAAATTTAATGCACTGAGGAAAGATAAGTTAAAGAGAAGGAAGGTTGAGAGAAAAGTCTATCCCATATCTACAGTTCTCTAATGTTTTATATATACACACACACTAGCCCTTTTGATGTTTACAGCTTATAAACCTTGGAATTTTCAAGTCAATAATGTGATCAAATTCCAAAGTTTAGTTGGGTATGTGTCCAAAGTTAGGTGTGTGATTCTTTAAAGGACGATGATAGACGTATCCGCGACGTTCGCGGGTGGCGATATTTTCACCTTTGCCCTTTTCAAATTTTTTTATATTTTATTTTTCTTTTGAAAATTCATTTTTTTTAAATCTAAAATCTAAGTTGCACACGGGTGAATCCGTCGTGTAAGGATTTAAACACCCGTAGCTTGTAAAATTTTTTTAACTTAAGTTGCACATGGGTGAACCCTTCGTGTAAGAATTTAAACACCTATAGCTTGTAAAAATTTTTTTTAATAATGAAATGAAAAAAAAAATAATACAAAGGGGGCATTTTGGAAAAAGTGTCACTACTCGCGACGATGATAGACGTTGCTCCCCACAACGTTCGCAGGTAGCGACATTTTCACATTTGCCCTTTTCAAATTTTTTTTTTTTTTTTTTGAAAATTCAATTTTTTTTTTTTAATCTAAAACCTAAGTTGCACATGGATGAACCTGCGTGTAAGGATTTAAACACCCGTAGCTTACAATTTTTTTTAATAATCAAATGGAAAAAAAAAAATTAATTTCAATTTTTTTGGTGAAATTTTTTTTTTAATCTAAAACTTAAGTTGCACATGGATGAACCCGTCGTATAAGGATTTAAACACTCGTAACTTGTAAAATTTTTTTTTTTTAATGAAATAAAAAAAATAATACAAAAGGGGCATTTTGGTAAAAATGTCGCGAGTAGCGACGCACTGTAGCATCGCTACTCGCGACACTTATCATTATCCTTCTTTAAATGACTGCTTTGGAGATCACAAAGAAGAAAATTTTTTTCTGCAGCTATGGAGCCATGTTGCATATGAAACTAGTGCGTTCCAAAGAAAGCAAGCTGAATCATTTGCTAAGTCCGGTTAATTAAGTTGGCCATTTCAAATTTAATTATTAATAGCTAAATATAAATTGTAAAAAATTAACTATCAAGCGAATTCTCGTTAAAATTCAAATTTCACCAATTTTCGTCGAGTACTTAAAGAATGGAAACATTAATACTAATTATTATGCAACATCATTTTCTTGAATTCTTGAAAATCAATCACTCCATCAAGATTCATATCAAACTTGCAAATCATAGTAGCACAATCCTTCCCACTCTTCTCATCCCACAATCCGAGTCTCGACAGCATGAGTTGAAGCTCCTTGCAAGAAATGAAGCCATCTCCATTCAAGTCGAATGCATTAAAAGCTTCAAGAAGATAGCTCTCCTCCTTTTCATCATCATTTTTGTTGGTCATATTAATAGATTCGTAAAGAGCAAGAATTCATCAAAGTTGAGGCTTGATTTTCCTGCTATTGACACTATCTCCTCAAGGCTAATAAGATCGAGTGCTCCAATTCTCTCAAGAACCCAATTAAGCTCCTCTAAACTCAAAAGGCCATCACCATTTTGGTCTAAATCTTCAAAGATTTTTTTCAAGTCTTTAGGGTTAAGAGCACACATTTTAGCCATCGACCCACTTTCCAAAATATGATGTTTCAAGTCTTTAGGGTGCTCGCTATATATACATACATACATATATAAAGCCAATTAAAATACATGAAAGTGGTAGCCAGTGTTTGAATTTATTCTCTAAGTTGTTTGTGTTGTTTAATTTCTTTTGCAATTGAAAGTTCAAAGGTATGATGCTATTTACTGCAATATTCCTCAGACGTCCATATAGTTTATCCTCAACTTTGTCCTAGTATAATTCTTGGAATGTAAAAATTTGTGTCTCATATACATATACATAAAGGAATAGGATCATTGGCATAGGAATCTTTTGCATTTCAATCACTTATGCTGCAGGTCTGTCTCATGAATCTTTTCTCCTTGATTTTAATTTGAATTTTTATTAGATTTCTCCAGCTGAATTTTTAACTTGTGCAGTGATGACATATATGGTTTCTTTTAGGTTGTTGGAGAGATAGTAATAATGAGATTGCATTATGATGGCCTATGTAGAGAAGGATGTATTTTCCTTGAAATATTTAAGAGTCATGTTATAATTAATTTATATGTCTGTTTGCAGGACTTTTTGTTATGGTTGTTCGCAGCTTACAACTTTTTGTTCTGGAGCTGGATGATAACATGATGTCGGTTGGATATGTTTATGATGGTGTTGGTTGTTAATTAGTGCCAAAAATGTGTTACCATTTGCTTAATTTGGGCACGGATCGATATGTAGAAAGGTCCATCTTTTGTGGGATGTCAGCTGTGTCTTGTGTTTCTTTTTTTTTTTTTTTGGTCAATGTTGTGTCTTGTGTTTCGGATGATATATTTTATATTCAAATATTATTATCAAATGATTAGTAAGAGAGTAGTCAAGTTCCTAAGGACATCCAGAGGTGAAGGGATTCGATTCCTGCTATCGTCGATTTAAAGAGAAGGACTGTCCCCTGTTATGCAGTCCATTGAAATTTAGGTCATATGACCTCCCTATATATATATATAATTTCTATTGGACTTGATCAATCTTTCTCACCTTTTCCCCTTCTTTATTGCTCATTATCAAATGAAAAGCTCATTTCTACTAGACTTGATCAATCTTTCTGACCTTTTCCCCTTCTTTATTGCTCATTATCAAATGAAAAGCTCATTTCCATTGGTCTTGATCAATCTTTCTCACCTTTTCCCCTTCTTTATTGCTCATTGATACATAAAGTAGGAGAGTATACACACATATCTACAGTCATGTATTAGATTCATTCTAGATGTTCTTTGGCTAATGGAGGCCTATTAATTGTGCCATGTGCTCTGCACTGCCCTTCTATTTAAATTTCTGTCCTCTGAATCGAAATGTTATATATTTTAATTAATTAGGAGGTCAAATTATCTATGTACACATGAACTGCACATAATAGTCCTTTTTCTTAAAATCATGTGAAATTATTTTTAAATAACTAAGGATTTTTTTAACATACATACTGCCCAAAAAATAAATAAAAAAATTTCAAATTTTACTTTATTTAAAATATTGTAGGTTTTTCTCATCATATTCCAAATAAATAAAATTAAATTAACTATAATAGAAAAAATTCAGCCATTGAATAGTAACATTTTTTTTTTTTACCAAAATATAGTAACAAAATTGACACATATATAATTCGTAAAATTATTTCAGTCAAAAACATTAGGCATAACAATCACAATCAACAACAAAAATATGAACAATATTATAATATTTTAAAAGTTGAATGGTAGTTTAATATATACTTAAGCAGTAAATACACTAGTTATATTATAGATATACACTCTCCAAACCTTTTTTTTTTTTTTTTGCGTTTGTTACTTTTAGGAACTATTTGGTTTTAGATTTTTATTTTTTTCTGGTGAAATTTATCATAATAACTTTTAGTTTAATATATTAATAATTATTATTGTAATTTATATGATACTGTTTAATACTAAATTTATTTGTTTTATAAAAAATTTTAAATCATGCACATTTAATTAATTTCAATTTAAAGTCATGAGACTGTTGTGGTGATGGTGGTGGAGGTAGCGGAGATTGTGGTGGTGGTGGAGGTAATAGAGGTTATGATGGTGATGGTGATGGTGTTGGCAGCAGATGTTATGGTGGTGGTGGTGCTGCTGCTGCTGCAGCTACTACTGCTGCAACCACTATGTTAGGAGACAGTGGTGATGGTGGTGGATGTGGCAAAGGTTGTAGTGGTGGTGGTGGCGGCAGTGATGGTGTAGGCACTATGTCAATAAGTTGTGGTGGTGGTGGTGGAGGAGATGGAAGTTATGGTGGTGATGAAGGTAGTGGCGGAGGTGAAGATAGTGGAGGTTATGGTGGTGGTAGTGGTGGAGGTAGCAGAAGTGGTGGTAGTGGAAGTTGTGGTGGTGGTGGTGGTGTAGCCACTGTGTCAAGATACCATGGTGGTGATGATGGAGGTGACGAGGTTATGGTGGTGGTGGAGGTAATAAAGGCGGTGGTAGTGGTGATGGTGGAGGTGGTGGTGCAGCCATTGTCTTAGGAGGCTGTGATGGTGGTGGTGGTGGTAGTAATGGAGGTTGTGGTGGTTGAAGAGATTGTAGTAATGTCAAAATATTAATTAAAAAACTTGAAAAACATCTTTTTATTAGTTTTCAAAGCCTTTTGTAATTTAAAAAATTTAGAAAATAAATTTTCAATTTCTAAATTAAAAAATATCACAACTAAATAATAAATTCTCGATTTTCTAATTTTTGAAAAATTTTTCTAAAAAACAAGTCTTGTTTTCTAAATTTATTAGCAAAAAATAAGATATGTATTTATGTGTTATAAATTTGATCTTTAGATGTAACATATTTGGAATAAGTAAGAATTATTGTATTATTAATTATGTTAAAAATTTTCTCTATATTTTTCTGAATCACCAATATCCAAAGTCTATTGTACTATGACTAATCTAATTTGATCCAAGTAGGATCATAGGGACATCAAAAGTTTTCCAACAACTATTTAATATAAATGCATACACTATGTATCAAATTTGGAACATCGCTTAAGTTAGAACAGCCTTGTTAACTAATAAAAAAAAAAATTCTCTTTGAATATATCACATGAGCTTAGAAGGAAAATTATACCTTATCTAAGGCTTAAAAACTTGTATTGTAATAGTCCCATAAGTACATCTAGATGTGAACGGTAAGTTCGAACTTTACCTCTTATTTTTTCTCTTTGTGATGGAGAATTAATCGCTTCAACTAGTTAAAAAAATTGTGTTGACCTTAGCAATAATCAATCTTGATTTTGATCTTAACAAACTTAATTTTGAGCATTTAATATGTTTGTTTAAGTGTGTATAAGATAGGACTCAATTGGAATTCAAAATGGTGAAGAAATATCACTATGACATTGGTCCCAATTATGGTCACGACCGGGATTGATAAATATGCTTTTGGGCTGATTCGACCTCTGAGATTCAAGGAGGCTTTTGACATCCTTAGAGCTTTAAAATAAGAAAATGATACCCTTAATATTTTAAGTAGACATCATAAACTTTCTGAATTGAGCTTACTTGTCAAAATTCGAGTTCATTTGGGTTTGCAAATCTCTAGTCAAAGTCAGCATATGCAGCTTTCATTTTAGGATTGCGTAGCTTTTAGTATTTCAGCAATATCTTGAGGTACAAAGATCCAATTAAGGTAATTCAAAGTGATATGGAAAGATAAGACAAATATCTAAAACTTTTATGAAGAAATTTTAGGCTGATTCGATCATCTTGAAGGGCTAAAGTCCCTCTCACGAGCGTCTCATGAGCTGTCCCCTGTTGGTGTCCATTTTGAGCCATTTCAGCTGTTTTGGACAGGGACGCTCATGATTGTGAGCAGCTAGTGAGCATCCTCTTGACAGCTCAAAATGGAATTTTTTTACTAATTTTCAAAAGTAACGGCTCTATTTTTTATCCTCATGAGCCAAGACTGCTTCCTCATGACCGTGAGCATCATTTTGACAGAAATTAGACATTTTAAATATCCAAAAGTTTGGAGACGTTGGAGACATAATTGTTGGCTTATAATAGCCATAATTTTGAGTTGTTTACCTATATAAACAACTCCTAGAGCTCATTTGATGTTAAGACACTTGATTACTACAATTCTCATTCTTAACATTCAAAAAGCTCTCAAATTCTTTCAATATTATTTTTATACATTTGTTTAACTCTTGTGAGAGTTGGAGAGTGTTAGAATAGATATTCTTGTTCTTCTATTTTCTAAGTTTGAGAAAACGAGAAATAAGATTCTATTCTAAAGGAATTGGTTTAAGTGTTTAGTCATTAAAACACTTGGGAATTGGTTTTAGAGTGAGCCTAGAAACTTTTGTTTGTAAGGTTGTAAGAGTGAGCCTTAAACTCTTGTGTAATCTCAATCTTGTGAATAAGATTGTGGGTGATTGAAAATCCTAACTTGGGGATAAGTAGGTGGAGACGTAGGATTGTTGAGAATCTGAACTCCTTAAATCATTGCGTTCATCATTCTTCCTTCTCAATATTCTTTCTATTTTTGTTTGAATTTCAATTACTTTCGATTTGAGTTCAATTGCCTTATCAAACACCACCCCCCCCCCCCCCTCCCCCCTCTAAGGCACTTTCAAATTGTATTGGAGCATATGGTTTCTGAGATCTACAACTATAAGTCCTCTAACATCTAATTAATATATTGTTTCAAAAAAAAATCTAATAAATCTATATATACATACTAATCAAAAGCATGATGTTTACCTCTGGCCCTGTGTGAGGTACATCAACCAAAGATCTCTGACTTCTATCAAACAATTGAATGTAAACTAAGGGACCTAATGTTAAAGGTTCCTAAACTAGTTGTGATTAAGAAATTAAAGTTTAATGCTGAAAATGCTTAAAAGATTAAAAAATGAAATTAAATGACAGGAAACTTGAAAAGAAAGAATGAAAAGCTAGATTCCATTGAAAACAACTAGAAACTGGTTCGTCTAAATAAGTACAAGAACACACAAATGATTAAAACGAAAATGAAAAGTTGAGAGATTGTTGTTTGTTGTTGAAGTTCTGTCTGTTGTTGTCTTGTATTGAGTTGTTGAGTAATTGGTTGTGTCCCTTAGATCTCCAGGTAAGTTCTTTTTATCCGCTTTTTCCTTCTTGCCAATTGCTCCACTTCCAAGTACACCATGTTCAAAAACTCACTCTACCGCAACTTCTCTTTCTTGTAACTGATTAATTAATTAATTCATTATTTAGTCCTAGACTTGTAAATCCTTGGGCTCTCCTAATATTTATTTTGGTCCAAACACATGCTCTTTAATTTCTTTATTTTTTTTTCGAATAACAATAGTATTTCATTAAAGAAGGAGAATACATGAGATATATAACAGTATATCATTGAACATCAACAATATTTCACTAGATCTTCTAAAGACTAAAGGATAATTAAGAAAACACAAAGTTCAACTATACAAACTAGATGCAGTACATCCATGAACCTTGAGTGTGCTCAGCTATGTAAGGGAACACACAGTTCAACTCCTAGATCTGAGGAAGAAGAGGTACCTGAAGTTGAAAAGCACATCATCAAACTTGAATATTGAGCAAATTTGAATCTCTAGAAATTCTCCTAATCTCCTTGGATTATAGATTGTGGATGAAGCCACAACACACCAAAATATTAGAAATGGGAATAAACCCACAAATATACACAGCTATCAAAAACCAAAAAATTATTTAAATTGGGTTAAAACCCATATTAATTTGAGATCTTATCTCAAATTATAGAGATTTACTAATAATATTATAAATTACTAAATTGTTTGGGTGATTTTTGGCCAAAAATAGCTAAAAACCACATATTCACGCATAAGGAAAGGAAGAAGACACCGTGCACACGGACGGGAAGTCTACTTTTGAAATAGCTAAAAACCACATATTCACGCATAAGGAGAGGAAGAAGACAACGTGTGCACACGAATGGGAAGTCTACTTTTGAAACTTTGCTCTTTAATTTCTTTATTGGCCAAGGTTCACTATATTCCTGTGATTAATGCAAGAAATGATATCATGACTGCTATATACTAATCAAATTAAGAAGAAGAATAATAATAATAATTGAGACAAGTTGCCAAACGAGTATTAGGCCAAAATTTTGAATATTATTTTTATATTACGAGGTTCCAAGAAGTTGGGTGGGTTGCCATTGGACGGTTAAAATGGTTGTTAGAGAAGTTGATATTTTTGGAATATGGGGAAAATTATAATATTAAAAAAACGACTTTGACTAGTACGGCATGTACCATATGCAGTGCTTTCTGCTCAATTTCCCAATTGACTTTAAGGCATTATAAAAAGTCGATGGCCGCAATTTTCTTTTGTCTAAATCCACATATCATCCATTTGAAGCCAAATTGTATAATTATACATTAGACCAGAAATATTAAAATGTAAAAATAAATTTCTATTTTATTGTCTCATATTTTTTATTATAATTATAGAAAATATACGTCAAAATTATTTTTAAAATATTGATACCAAAAATTATAATTTTTTAACCTATTCAAATTTATACCAAAATTTTGAAATTTAGCAAAATTAATCTAATTTGATAAATTATTTTTAATTTCAACATAATTATAATTTATTTGATAAAAATAAAAAAGAGTAAAAATGTACATGCGGAATCTGAGATGAAGTAGCTAAAATTTTTTTTTTGTGAGTTTCACTTTCATAAATACTGCTTAGAAATGTCAGCTTTAATCTGAATAATTTTTAAAAGACATAAATTTAAAATGAAAAAATTTACTTAATTTGTAAAAATTATGTTCATTTTAAAAAAAAAACTAGTTTTAAGTTTTCATATGAAAATGAGATCATAATAATAAAAGCTAGCCAATCCATTTCCAATGTCAAGTATGTGTTTTATTTTTTAATTTTTTATCTAATTGCAATCGTGCTAAAATTGTAAATTTGTAAATTGGGTTAATTTTGTTAAGTTTTAAAATTT
>CATIWK010252729.1:0-29036 GCA_949634005.1 Mallotus japonicus
GAAAGTCTATATGCCCTCAAATTGGATTAAGGTTAGGTATGGCTTAGGAGTTAATTGATCTTAAGAAACGGTTAAATTGGTACTCTTTAAATTGATTGTTATTTAATTCAGATTCTTGAGTTTTATCTTAGTTTAATTTTATTTTAATTTAAAATACCCTTTTTCGTTGTTTAAACAAACCTACACAATTAGTATTACAATAGTCAGTCTGCAATCTCTGTGGAATCGATATTTAATTACTACTTGTATGAATCCGTATACTTGCGGAAACCCATCAATGAACAACATATGTGGAATCGATTTCAATCCAGATCGGGGATAGCTGCATTTGAGAAGCCTTGGAAATTGTAAAGTACACAACCAAAATTTCTGCCTCAAACATAAATTTAATTCCCAACGGAACAATAAAAGAATGTAATGCCCAACCCCTGCTGTCTCGTAAAACTTTAGCAGCTGCAGCTATACCAAGGGAACCAAGAGTTGCTCTATCACTGTTAATCTTTGTCCATCTAGCCAAAGGATGGAGCCAGTTGACTGGAATAGCAACAGGGAAGCTTCGCGGGATACCAGCAACTCTCAAGCGATGCAAGATAAGCAAATCCGACTACATATTTGACATGTGACCAGACTTAAACAACTCCACTTCCTTAATAGCTCGACAGATGGTCTGAACTGATTAGGAAATGGATATCAGCTTATTATTGAAGACAAGTTGGTTACGAGCATTCCATATGCTCTAAATGGTTGCATGAACTCCTGCCTTCCATAGAACAAAGACTTACGAAGAAAATTTTAACTTCATCGCTGAATTAAACAAATGAATTATACCATAGGATAAATCAATGGAAGTGTCAAATAAACTAGCCAATGAATACCAAATAGATGTTGCATAAAAGCATTTAGTAAAGACGTGATCTAAAGATTCAGTCATGAATGCAAAAATAACAGCAAAAAGGCATACATAGACCTTTGCACCGAAGTAACTCAGAAGTGGGAAGTTTGCCATGCAAAATTTGTTAGGTTAAGAATGATCTTGATGGCGGTAGATAATGACGCCATACATTTTGGCTCCAAGCAACCTTAGGCTTTGAACTCTAAAATAATTATAAGCTTCTTTATAAGACAGAGAACCTGAAGAGAAGAAATGGCAAACAAAGCTATCGGAGTCCGTAGTTAATAAAATATTCTCAATATCTGCTACAATTTGAGGGTAAGAAGTGCAAAATGATTGAGGAATATGCCATGAACCTGCATAAAAAACATCTGAAATGGTAGCTTGCAAAGTCTTTAAATGGAAAGAAGGAATGTGGATCACATCAATGATGCAATAACCCAACCAATTATCGAACCAAAAGCTAAGTTTAGACTTAGCATGAACCACCCATTGACAGCAATTTTAAAGTTCCATGAAACAAACTTTTATAGAGTGCCAAATGGAAGAAGAAATAAAGCCTGCCCGAGGCTTTTTAATAGAGTTAAAGAAGTGACTTCGCAAGAAGGAAAAAAAAGCTGGTATCCGAAGAAACTCTCCAAGCGAGCTTGCTTAAAAGGGCTTGATTCAACCATTGAAGTCTCTTCAAACTGAGACCCCCTTCATCCCTTGGAGAACAACATCTATTCCATTTAACCGAAACAACTTTCTTACATTTAACATCCCCTGTCCAAAGAAAGTTTCTGATAGACTTCTCCATAGATTTAATTAATTGAAGAGGCCACTTGTAGATCATAAAAGAATGGAGAAGGGAACCATAAATTATAGAATTAATAAGAGCAAGTGGACCCGCCATTGACAAGGTACTGCCTTTCCACTTATCAAAATTTAAAAGGACCCTATCCACAAGACCTTGCAACCACTTACGCTTTGGAGCACCTATAAAGAGAGGGACACCAAGGTAAGTAAATGGAAGGGATCCTCGTCGAAACCCAATAAAGGAACATAAAGAATTAATGCTGTGAGACTCAACGGATTTGCCAAAAATGATCTCTGATTTACTCCAATTAATAAACTGACCCAAATACTTCCCATATTCATTAAAGATGTGAACAATCTTTTTAACATTTTCCATGGAAGCCCTGCAAAAGAGGAGGACATCATCTGTGTAGAGTATATGAGAAGGACATTTAACCTTTCCTGGAGCATACATTGAAATCAAAAAATTATTCTCAAAAGAATGAACCAGCCATCTATTAAAAAATTCTTCGGCTAAGTAAAAGAGCAAAGATGACAAAGGGTCACCCTGTCGAACACCACAAGAACATTTGAAGTAACCCTTGGGAGTGCCATTGATGATAATTGAAATACATGCTGATTGAAAAATATTCATAATCCATCGACAAAACATTGGAGAAAAACCAAAACTCTGTAAGACTACCAAGATAAAGCTCCAGTCCATTGTATCGAAGGCCTTACGTATGTCAATCTTTAAGGCCATATTTCCACCCAAACAATGAGAATTGAGCATATTTACACATTCAGAGGTAGAAGCAATACAATTCTCAATATTCCGACCCTTAATAAAAACAAATTGGTAAGGATCGATAATTCTACTAGCTATAGAAGTAACTTGGTCAGCTAGGATTTTTGTTATGATTTTGAAAACAAAATTTCCCAACACAATGGGATGGAATTTATCCACTGAATCAGCACCTTGAACTTGAGGAATTAAAATAATGAAGTTTGAGTTTAAACCATTAAGAACGGTACCTGTCATGAAGAAGGAGCGAACCGCTAGACAGACATCTTGGCCTACAAAGTCCCAACATTGCTTAAAAAACAAGCTGGTGAAACCGTCTGGACCGGGGGTGCTATGCGGATCCATGGAGAAGACAGTATCCTTAATTTTAATGTCTAACGGGATGCGAAAAAGTAGATGATTATCCTCAGGGGTAAGCAAAGGAGGAATAATATCACGAACAAAGCAAAATCCCTTGGAGCTGAAGTACCCGAAAACAAATTTGAAAAATAATCTATAATGTGATTACTAATAACCTATTCATCTGAAACCAAATCACCATTAATCATCAAACTATGAATAACTTGCTGAGGGTGTCTTCTCGACAATAAACTATAAAAGAACTTTGAATTTCTATCTCCATGTTGTAGCCATTTCACTTTAATATAATATTACAACCTTAATAAACTTATAATTTGTTACAATTTTAATAAATTTTCTACTTGAGTAATTACACATTAATTCTTCAATTTTTTAATATTAATTGTTAGCCATTTGCATGATTAAGGCTTAATCTAACCTTATTTTTATATTAACAATACAATTTTGAAAGTGCTAATTATGTTTACTTAAGTGTGTTTTAGTTAGATATCAAAGAAGACTCAAAAGGCAAGCAAAATACAAAAAGCAATAAGATCACAGTCCACGTCACGACTGGGACCTCAATCGTGAGCCCGAGAAGACTTAAATACCTTCAACAAATTTTCAGGCAGTGGTGCTTACGGTCCAAGTCGAGATCGTGATCACACACGTGACCAGCCTCATACTCCAGCATCACGACCATGACTAAGAACTCATCAAGTAAGAAATAATGCAGTAGTGCTCACGGTCCATGACACGACTGTGACTAGTCCGTGACCACCATCACGAAAGTAAGTTACGACCATGAGCCAAGCACCCCCCCTAAGTAACAAAAGCTCAAGTGGTCCTCATGAGCATGATCACGACTGTGATCACACTTGTGACTGACCTCGTGGTACATTATCACGAGCATGAGGTTCAATGTAGATCAAAAGCTAAAGAAGACAGAGGTGCTCACGGTCCAAGTCATGACCATGACCAAGCAGTCATAATCCACCTAGCAGGAGCACAACAGTCACTTGACTGTCTCAATGGCTAGTTCAGTGAAGAGTCACGGCCGTGACATGCCTCATCATTACTATAACTAGCAAAAATCCTGCAAAAAGCTGCTTGAACATTAAATGAAGCTAGTGAAGCATGTATACAAATTTATTGACCTCCAACAGCTAGAATTCAAGCTTCAACTATAAATAAGAGTCTAAAAACTTTACTTAAGAAGTTAGACACTTTGAAAGAGCATTCAATATAACTCTTAGCTACTCAACAGCTCTAAATATATGATTCATTGTATTTATTGTGAGTGTTGGTTGAGTGATAGAGTTAGGCCTCTTCTTCATCTATTTCTTGGGTTAGAATAGAAGGGAAGTGAGGTTAATTAAGTGTTGCCAGTTGAAAACACTTGAGATTGGTTTAAGTTGAACCAAGAAAAACTGTTGTTTGTAAGGTTTTGTGTTAGCCAAAGTAAAGCACCTTATAATCAATCTCACTAATAGATTGGTAGGTGGTTGAAAATTCTAACTTAAGAAGTTAAATGGAGACGTAGGATTGATTTGATCCAAACTCCTTAATTCCTTATATCTTTGTCTCTCTTCTTCTTCTAATTGTTTTAATTACTTGCTAATCTTCCTTAAATTCTCTAAATGCCCTATTACCCCCCCCCCCCTTTAAGGCCTCTATAATTGGTATTAGAGCTAAAATTATTGGTACTTAATTGTAAGAAAGTTAGATCATGGGTAATGAGGGTGTGAATTTCTTTTCTTTAAGACCTTTTTTTTATAGGAGTGACTATCCTTATTGGAAGTTCAAAATGAAACTCTACCTTGATAATGACCCAATTAGGTTGTGGGAAGTAATTCTTAATGGTTGGGATCATCCTAAAGCCACTCTTGATAATGTGAAATCTCCATAGATAAGACACAATGGTCCCAAGATCAAAAGGAGGTAGATTATAAAAGTAAGAAGGCAATGACTATCTTACTTGCTTTCATATCTAGAGAGGAAGGAGGCAAAGTTCAACATTGTCATCCGCCAAGGAAATTTGGGAGACACTTGAGAACCACTATGAAGGCAATATTCAAGTTAGAAGCAAGAAGGTCCAACTCCTTATATATGAGCATGAACTCTTCAAGATGAAGCCTCAAGAATCCATCATCGAGATGACAAATAGGCTCAATGAACTTCTCACCACCTTGAAGAAATATGGGAAGCATTACTGCAAGGAAGAAATCAACACAAAGATTCTAAGGATCCTTCCTAAGAAGGACTAGGAATCTAGAGTTACTTCGATTGAAGAAGCCTATGACTTTTCAAAGCTTTCAACCGACATCCTTATTGGCAAATTGTTGACACATGAGCTCACTCTAAAATAAAGAGAAGATGAGAAAGAAGAAAAAAAAGAAAAAAAATTTCTTTGAAAGCTTCACAAGAAGATAGTGAAGAGGAGAGCCTAGAGGATTCTAGTGATGAAGATAGGGACACATCCATCCTCACTAGGAACTTCAAGAAATTATTGAGAAGAAAGAACTCCTTAAGAACAAGAGCATACAAAAAGGGAGATGGGAAGAAGAGCAAGGAGGTGACTTACTATGAATGCAAGAAACCCGGGCATATTAAAAAGAAGTGCCCAAAGTTAAAATTCAAGAACAAGGGAGAAAAGGATAAGAAAAAGACATTCAAAGCTTTATAGGATGTCTCCTCCGAATAGAAAAAGGAAGAGAAGCAACAAGAATTAGCCAACCTTTGCTTCATGGCTTTTGAGGACAGCAACGAGGTACCCTCCACTTCTCATTTTCATTCTTCTTATGATGATATTGATGATTGTGATTATAGTGATGATTATAATGATGATGATTAAAGCTCAATTGTGAGAAAACTTATGCTTAAATGTAAGAGCTTGCTTTTTGAGAAAAACCTCTACAAGCATGAGCTCTTAAATTTATCCAAGGAATTTGAGAACTTGAAAAATGATTTTTCAAAACTTGATTTATCAAATGAAAAACTTGTGAATGATTTAAAAAATTTTACTTCTTTGAATAAGGAACTCAAGAAGGCTAATGATGAAAATCAAAAGCTTTCTAGAGAAGTATTGGATTTAAAAAAAATTCTATTTCCAAGTTCAAAAAGGGAAAAGAGACTTTAGATAATCTCCTTGAATCCCAAAGACTCCAAAGAAGTACGCATGGACTTGGATATACAAATGGAACCTCATCCTCATCATCGTCACATATTAAATTTGTTAAAGCTATAAGTGATTCTTGTCCTTCTACTTCTAAACCCATTGAGACTCAAGCTTTCAAAGCTAAAAAGTCTCAAACAACTAAAGTTAATGTTAAGTTTAATAAGACTTAATAATTTTTTACTCTAAGGTCTAAGGCATAAGCCAAAAGACCCTAACCTAAGCATGCTTACATGTACACTAAAAGAACCTTTCTTAAGCATGTACCACCACCACACCATACTCATTCATGTGCATGTATGACTCATATACATCATAGACCACAAAAATTACTCTAAGAATCAAACTCCACATTTCCATGCACAATTTAGGAGATATGGCCCTCAAAAAAATAATGTGCATCAATAAAATGTGTGAAGTATTCATATGCATCAAAATCCAAGAGATTCGCTAATGTAGATGCTTTTATTGCATGACTCTTGGACATACTAGCAATGTGTGCTATTATAGAAGGTTGCATTTGAAATTATTTCCCTTGGAATATATTGATGCTAACTAACCTAGACCAACTAAGGTTTGGGTTCAAAAGAATGTTTAAATTTTCCTTGTGTATGTGTGCCTAAAATCCACAAAGAAGAAAAGCAAGTGGTATCTTGATAGTGGATGCTCAAGGCACATGACGGGTGACAAGAAGCAATACCAAGCTTAAAGCTAGGGATGGAAGATGTGTTACTTTTGGAGACAATACTAAAGGGAAGATAGTTTGCATTGGAGAAATTAGTAACCCTGAATCCTTATCTATGCATCATGTTCTCTTAGTAGATGGCTTGAAACATAATTTACTTAGTATTAGTCAATTATGTGATATGGGTTACAAGGTCACCATCTATCCTAAGAATTACTTTGTTAGTAATCTTGTTGATGATAAAGTAATTTTTAGTGTTGAAAGAGTTGACAATGTGTATGTTATCAATTTAAATAAAATAGGAAATAAAGAATTTAAATGTCTTATGGCTATTTCATATGATGCATGGACTTGGTATAGAAGATTAAGATATGCTAATTTTTAGCTTTTAAATTATCTTAGTAAAAGTGAACTTGTAAATGGATTACCCAAAATCAAGTTCATCAAGGATAAGACTTGCGATGCTTGTCAAAAAGGGAAGTAAACTAGGTCTTCCTTTAAGCTAAAAAAATAGAGTGTCTACTTCTAAACCATTAGAGTTAATTCATATGGATTGGTTTAGTCTTACTAGAGTAGCTAACTTAGATGGAATACATTATGCACTTGTGCTTGTTGATGATTACTCTAGATTAATTTGGGTGTGTTTCCTAGCTCATAGAATGATGCTTTTAAAGCTTTTCAAAATTTTGCTAAAAGAATTCAAAAAGAAAAAAACATTTTGCATTTCTTCTATTAGAAATGATCATGGAACTAAATTTAAAAATGAAGTTTTCAGAAACTATTGTGATGAAAATGGAATTTTCATAACTATTCTTCTCATAGAACTCCTCAACAAAATGGAGTTGTAGAGAGAAAGAATAGAACTTTGGTAGAGATGGCTAGAACAATGCTCCATGAATATAGTATGCCACTATATTTTTAGGTGGAAGCCATCAATACTGCTTGTTATATTGCTAATAGAGTTTTTAAAAGACATATTTTAGATAAAACTTCTTATGAGCTTTGGAACAATAGAATACCTAAGATCTCATATATAAGGGTATTTGGGTGCAAATGCTTTATATTAAACACCAAGGACAACCTTGAAAATTTTGATTCTAAAGCCGATGAAGGAATTTTTCTAGGTTATTCAACCTTAAGCAAGGCTTATAGAGTCTTTAATAAATGAACTTTAGCAGTAGATGAGTCTATGCATGTAGTATTTGATGAATCTAACCCACTTGATTCGAGAAAGGATCTTTCTTATGTTGATGATGTTGCGAATGAGTTCTTGGAGATGAACCTTCAAGAAAATGATGCTAATAAGCCTTTGGAACTAGAAGCTCCAAGTAAGGAGGAGTAAGAAGATGTGCCTCAACTCACTTTAAAGGAGGAACTTCCTAAAGATTGGCAATTCAAGAAGGATCATCCCAAAGATCTTATCATTGGTGGTACTTTAAAGGGGGTAACTACTAGATCTCATCTTAAATCTATTGTTAATTTAGCCTTCATCTCTCAAATTGAACCTAAAAATGTTGATGATGCATTGTGTGATGAGTTTTGGGTGCTTGCTATACAAGAAGAGCTTAATCAATTTAAGAGAAACAAAGTATGAAATTTAATTCCTAAGCCTAAACATCATCCTATTATAGGCACCAAGTTGGTGTTTAAAAATAAGATGAATGAACAAGGCATCATAATTAGGAATAAAGCTAGACTAGTAGCTAAAGGTTACAATCAAGAGGAGGGAATTGATTATGATGAAACCTTTACCTCCGTTTTAAGATTAGAAGCTATTAGGATGTTACTCGCATTTGCATCTTTTATGAACTTTAAGCTTTATCAAATGGATGTGAAAAGTGCTTTCTTGAATAATTTTACTTAAGAGGAGGTATATGTTGAACAACCTCTAGGTTTTGAAAGTTTTGTATTTCCTAACCATATTTTTGAACTTTTAAAAGCTTTATATGGATTGAAACAAGCTCCGAGAGCTTGGTATGAAAGGTTGAGTAACTTTCTTTTAGAGAAAGGTTTCTCTAAAGGTAAAGTTGACATAACCTTATTCATAAAGAAATCCAAAAATAATCTTTTGATTGTGCAAATATATATTGATGACATTATATTTGGGTGCTACTAACCATTCTTTATATGAGTAATTCTCCAAGCTTATGCAAGGTGAAATTGAAATGAGCTTGATAGGAGAACTCAAGTTCTTTCTTGGTCTCCAAATCAAGCAAGAATAAGAGGGGATCTTCATCAACCAAGCCAAGTACACTAGAGACATCCTCAAGAAGTTTGGAATGGATGGAGCTAAAGCAAGAAAAACTCCAATGAGCACAACCACCAAGCTTAGTAAGGATGAAAGTGGAAAACCGGTTGATGAAAAGCAATTTAGAGGTATGATCGAATCTCTTCTTTATCTTACTGCAAGTAGACCCGATATCATGTTTGCTACATGTCTATGTGCTAGATTTTAATCTTATCCTAAGGAATCACATTTAAATATTTTTAAAAGGATTTTTAAATACCTCTTAGGAACATGCATTTAGGACTTTAGTACCCTAGGAGTGAGACCCTTGACCTAACTAGTTATTCAGATATGGACTTTACCGGTAGTTTAATAGATAGAAAAAGCACTTTTGAAACTTGTCAATTCTTAGGACAATGCTTGGTTTCTTGGTTTAGCAAGAAATAAGTTTTGGTTGCCTTGTCACGGCTAAAGCCAAATATGTGGCGGCTAGTTGTTGTTGCTCACAAGTGTTGTGGCGAAAACAACAACTTAAGGACTTTAGCATTGAGGTTGATCACATTCCCATTAAGTGTGACAACACAAGTGCTATTGACCTTAGCAAAAATCTCATACAACACTATAGAACCAAGCATATAGACATTAGACACCACTTTCTATGTGATAATTCTCAATTAGGTCACATTTCACTTGAATTTGTTGACACTAATCATCAATTAGTGGACATTTTCACTAAACCCCTTAATGAGGATAGGCACAATTTTATTATAAATGAGCACCAATATACTTGATGGATCTAGCTTAAAATAATTGTCATGACTGAATAAATGTTTGTTATATTGATTATTTAAATAATTAATTGTTTAAATGATTGTCTCTGTTTATATGTTTGATTGATTATTTAAGCATAATCATTAGTAAATCAATAAAATTAATTTATTTGATTTATTAATGCTCATTGCATATAAAAACATGTCCAAGATCCTTAGTGGCATTTGCATGATTAAAAAGAATTTCAATTTGTAGCCAAATTTGTCAATTTTTACAAAATTATTTTATTTCCTTGAGTTTTTACCTAGGAAGGGTATAATTGCACACTTTTTGAAAGTTTTTCTAGACCCAACTGCAAGTTTTTTTAAAGTTTAGGGACCAAAATGAAATTTGGTCATGACCATTGCTTACAACGGTTCAGATCGTGACACCTATTCAAGTCTGTCACAGTGGTGCTCAAGATCACTGTTGTGATTGTGACCGTGATTGTGCATATCACGATCGTGAAGGGTATGTCACGACCGTGAGCGCAGTCGTGGTAGACTTAGAAAACCAAAATTTTGTCCTAAATAAGTGTGTCTTTTCAAATCAGGAACGGTTGTTCATGTGATTTATGACTCCTAAACCTTTTTATTACCTATATTTACTCCTTTTAAGTCTAAATATAAACTATTCAAGCACACACACTTCACTTCTTCCTTATTCTCTATTTTCCTTACATTTTCTATTACTCCTCCTCTCTCTCAAATCCTTAATCCTTACTTTTCCTCACTCTCTACACTTTCTCTTCACCATGGCACCAAAGAAGGCTACTAGACCCTCCTCATCCTCCCATAGTGAAACACCAAAGAGATAAACTAAAGAAAAATTCAACAAATCTTATCCTCCATTCTCTTATAATCCAAGTGAGATTAAGAAAAGACTTACATCCTTTCAAAAAAGGAACTTCATCTCTACAAGATATATGTCTACAAGCACCCTACAGAAGATGGAGTGTCTTTAAGAAGTTGAATAACTTCTCCTTAAGGTAGGAGCAAAAGATTTTGTATTTACTCCTCTTTCTACCTATGCCTTTTTAGTTGTTGAATTTCTTTTATCTTTCACCCTTAGAACCACTTCTTTTGATGGCCAAAACCCTTATTATAGCATGCGATTCAAACTTGGGGAAGTGATAGATTTATGACTGCCCTAAAATTTGATACCTTTTTTAGTTTCACAAGGGAAGGGCATGTCTAAACACTTTCAACTTGGCTTTCTCACTGCTTTTGGGTTAAACATTGTAAACCCTAAACCTTTACCTTCCTAGCCGATCACACAAAAGCCTCCTCCTTCCAATCTTAAGTGCTTTGCTACATTCATAGGTTTTTAACCTATACTTTCAATGCTAGAGGCCAAAGCAATGAGTTAATCTCTTTAAATGACCTTTTCATTCTTCATTGCATGGAAAAAGATGACCCTATTGCCTTAGGAAGGATACTTCAATAGAGGTTATGGTTTATGAGTGATAGTGTCTTGGGTTCAATATGTATTGGAGAGATTATCACAAAGCTTGCCACATTCTACAACATCAACCTCTCTAACCTTGACTCCATAGCCTTTGTTTTACTTGATGACACTTATTAAAAATCCTGAACAATTTTTGAGTGTCCAAAATAAATGGGTGTGGAAAGGTGATGCTCCACAAGATAGTGGTGGAAGGGTGATGAAATGGATGAACTCCTTAGGCAAATTGAGGAGTTTGAAGGCCAACAGGGTGATGAGGATGCTCCTACACAAGAGCCACAAGAAGGAGACCTTTCCACTCAAAGGAAAAGGGCTAGAAGTGAAGGAACTTCAAAAGGTGCTATGGGCCCTAATGGGTTAGACAACTCTTTACTTGAATGTCCTTGATGGAGTCCAACTTTAACCTTCATTTTGATAGATTGGATAAGCATGTTGCACACCTTCACAATGATGTGCACTATCTTTATGAAAGGCAAGGCTGTGAATGCCAATATGCCCCATTTGCTCATCCTCCTAATCCTCCCCAAGAGGGAGATAAGCTCTAGTTTCTTAGCTTTCATTCATGTTCTAATGTTTTAGTTTTTTTAGTTTGTGGTTTTCATTCTTATGTTTTTCGTTCTTTTTCACATTTTTAATATTCATGTAATCAAATGTGTCTTGGACCACATCTTTCATTAATGCAATTTTAATTGACTATGTACTTATCTTTTTGTTATCTACTTAATTTTTCGTTTCCTTTCTGCATTTTGACAAAAGGGGGAGAAATATATTTGAGTGTATAAGCTTTTATTTGAGTATATATTATGTTTATATTGAGTATATGAGTCTTTATTTTCTGTATATATTATGTATATTTGGCTTTTACCAACAATATATGCACCAATTGAGGGGGAGTACCTTTTAAAATTAATGCATATATTGAGGGGGATCAACACAAACACACACTCTTATATTTGATTATTTATATTAGTCAAAATTGTTTGTCAAAATAAAAAAGGGGGAGATTGTTATCCATTTGCATTATTAAAGGGGGTGTATTCAACTAGGATTGTTAGGTTTACTCTAATCTTATGTTGATTTTAACAACCCATTTTGAAGTTCTAATTATGTTTGCTTAAGTGTGTATTAGTTAGATATCAAAGAAGGCTAAAAAAGGCAAGCAAAATACAAAACACAATAAGATCACGGTCCATGTCACGACCGGGACCTCAATCATGAGCCCGAGAAGCCTTAAATGCCTTAAACAAGTTTTCAGGTAGTGGTGGTCATGATCCAAGTCACGACCATGATCACACCCATGACCAGCCTTATGATCCAGCATCACGACCATGACCAAGAGCTCGTCAAGTAAGAAATAGTCCAGTAGTGCTCACGGTCCAGGTCATGATCGTGACTAGTCCGTGACCACCATCATAAGACCAAATCAAGACTACGAGCCAAACACCCTTCAAGTAACAAAAGCTCTAGTGGTCCTCACGAGCATGATCACAACCGTGATCACACTCGTGACTGACCTCATGATTCATTGTCACGAGCACGAGGTACAATGCAAATCAAAGGCCAAAGAAGATAGAGGTGCTCACGGTCCAAGTCATGACTGTGGCCAAGCAGTCACGAACCACCTGGCAAGAGTATAACAGTCACTTGACTGTCTTAATGGCTAGTTCAGTTAAGAGTCATGACCGTTACTAGCAAAAATCCTGTAAAAAGCTGCTTGAACATTAAATGAAGCTAATGAAGCATTGAGATGAATTTAATGACCTCCAATAGCTAGAATTCAATCTTCAACTATAAATAAGAGTCTGAAATCTTCATATTAAGAAGTTAGACACTTTGAAAGAGCATTCAATATAACTCTTAGCTACTCAAAAGCTCTAAATTTATTGTTCATTATATTTATTATAAGTGTTGGTTAAGTGATAAAGTTAGGCCTCTTCCTCATCTATTTTTTGGGTTAGAATAGAAAGGAAGTGAGGTTAATTCTATTGTTTTGGTTTAAGTATTTCCAATTGAAAACACTTGGGTTTGGTTTGATTTAAACCAAGAAAAGCACTAGTTTGTAAGGTTTGGTGTTAGCCAAAGTAAAAACACCTTATAATTAATCTCATTAATAGATTGGTGGGTGGTTGAAAATCCTAACTTGGGAAGTTAGGTGGAGATGTAGGATTGATTTGATATGAACTCCTTAAATCCTTGTGTCTTTGTCTCTCTTCTTCTTTTAATTATTTTAATTATTTGCTAATCTTCCTTAAACTCTCTAATTGCCCTATTCACCCCCTCTAGGGCCTTTACATTAATCTTTTATTATTTTAAAAGTAATTTCATCCAATATTTTAGTTTTAGTTAATATTGTGTTGCTTTAGTTTGTGAACAAGCAATAAATTTAACTGATTAACTAAGCATGTCAGAGATAATTCCTCAAAAATTGTAATTAATGCATCTAACTTCTATAAGCTTATGAGTACTTAAAATCCTTTATTGCAATTCCTTTAACTTACCAATTATGCAAGAATGAAATTAATTGAGGTAAAAAAATTTGTTTAAACTGAGAGATGAAACTTATAACTAAAATAACTAAAATGAAGCTATATATGTTAACCAAATAAGATGAATGAAAAGTGTTAAAACTAAGAGCTTGATTTTTGAACTATAAACAAAGTGCATAAAAGCATATGGATTTTGTATTAAAAAGATAGAATCATAATATCAAAGTTAAAAATGATGAACTGATGGTATTAACCAATAAAAGTGACGCTCAAGACAGCTACAAAAACTTGGAATTTATAATAGCAATGAACATTAAAGATTTGAATTGTTTGTGTTTTTTGTGCTTTAGTATGGAACTGTTCTCCAATGTAGTTGATGTGTGTATATGTGTCAGTTCCCCTTACTTCTAGAATTTATAGATAAATAATAATGGTCTTCTCCATTTTTTTGGCCATGGTAAGCAATCTGGCATCCATTTCCCCTTACTTCTCTTGGTGTAATCGCTTCATAAGCAATGGCCTTCTTTTTTTTTTTAACATTATTTTTTTTTTGCGTTAGTTCCCCTCCTTTTTTTTTCCTTATGATTCCTCCCCTTTTTATCTTTCTCCTCCCTCCAGTATCAAAAACCACCTCCTCCATCTTCTCAATGTTCCCTTCTTCTATTAGTAACAATTTCCTGCACTTACTATTTGAGACGTTGGAGAAAATGGCGCTACAACGTGGTTTTTTCCGTTATTTTAAAAACAGCTCTACGTAACTAAGGCGCCGCCTAATAAGGTCATCATATGGTTTTCTTTGGACCACTAACCCATTGAAGGAGAAAGATACTGGCCTTTACACTATTCAGTCTCATTTTCTTGAATTTTTATCATTGGACCTTCGCTTTTAGGTGGAGCCATCTAGTGCTAGCAATTACATTATTATTAATATTCATATAAAATAATTAATATATATAGTAAATTAATAATTATAAAATTTATATTCAAGTATAATAGCATTTTATTATATATTATAATGAATAAAATATATATGAATACTGACTTCATCCTAGTGGTTTTGAAGATTAGTTTAACATATGTGATTAGGGATGCAAAAGAGTCAAGTCAATCCAAGCTTTGACTAATTTTGAACTTGATTCATTTATTATCAAGCCGAACTTACTATGTCATTTGTAGTTCATAAGTTGTTCACAAACTCGAACGAGTTTAAACGAGTTTGAAGAAATTCTTAAAAATAAATTATAAGTTAAATTATTCACTAAAAATTGAAAATACATTATAATGCATTTAATAAAATTTATAGTTTTATTCCAATAATATATTTTTTGAAATATTTTTTATATTTATTCTAACTAAACTTTATATATTATATATCTAAAATCAAATTATTGATACATTAATATTACGCACTAGCTCAGGAAATTTTATTCGAACTTGTTCATGAGTTTCACGACCCAAATTTTGAGTATTTGAAGTTCGAATCATTTACTAAACAAGCTTTATTATATGAGTTCAAATAAATTTTTACTGAGTCAAGCTCCAAATAGCTCACGAGCAGCTCAACTCATATATAACCTTATACGCGAGATTATAGGTTTAAATTTCGCCATCCACACAAAATTAATTTTTTTGATTTTAAAAAGCTCAAAAAACCTTGCAAGCTAAGTAATTTAAAATTCAGATTTGACTCGACAAACTACTTGATTAATCTCAAACTTGACTTGATCAATCTCACATAAATCTTAAGTATTTTTCAAACCAATCTTGAGTAATTTGCAGGTTGTTTCGACTCGTTTACACCTCTACCCTTGGGTAACCCAGGCTGGTTTCACAATGGACAAAGCATAAGCAACTCATTAAAAAAAGGATAAATTACTATTTTCCCCACGTGGTTTTTTATATTATTTGGTCCCTGACATTTAAAATTTATATTATCTCCTCCTTCTATTTTACAAAATTATACTATTTACCGCTTCTGTTAAATTTTCCGTCACAATTACTGTTAATTGATATGACAATTATCATGAAAATACTATTTGCCCCTTCTACTTGAATATATTATACTATTTGCCCCTTTTATTTGAATATATTATATTATTTTCCCTTAATATTTAGAATTTATATCTTTTATTATTAAAGTAATTTTCTTAGAATTTAATTGCAAAATGATAATTATATCATTTACATAAAAACATAAATTGCTTAATTTTAATTAATTACCAATTAATTAGTATTATTTTTAAAATATCTCCACTTCAATAATAACTCAAAATATTTATGTTGCATTAACAAATTTAATCAAATCAACTCTCTTTTTAATTTTGATTTTTTATTTTAATTGTCAATTTCAATTGTTGGGTATACAAATCAAATTATTTAAAATTATTAATTTTTTTCATAAATATAATTTATTTACTCAATAACCTAAATTAACAATTCAAATAATGATAAAATTTTACAATTAAAAAGAGAATTTACTTGGTTAATTTTTTCATGAAATATAAATATTTTAACTTGATATTTAAGTAAAGATATTTTAAGATTGGAAGTAATTAATTGTTATTTGATTAAAATTTTGATTAAATTAAAAATAAAACTTATTATTTTATTTTTTATTAAAAGATTTGTAATAAAATTGTCATTTTTAAAGTCAATTAATGATAATTTAATTTGACATATATTTTGTTAAACAATTAGTTGGATAATAAAAATATGTTTTGTAAATTTTAGGGGCAAATAATATAATATATCAAATAGAAGGGGCAAATAGTATAATATATTCAAATACAAGGGGTAAATAATATTTACTTGATAATTGTCATGTCAGTTAACGGAAGAGGTAAATAGTATAATTTTGCAAAATAGAGGGGGAGATAATATAAATTTTAAATGTTAGGGACCAACTAGTATAATATAGCAAACCACATGGGACAAATAGTAATTCACCCAAAAAAAAAACCGCCAAGAACTAAATAAAGTCTAGGGTGTCAAACTCCGGAACTAAACCTATACAAACCGAGGCAGTTGTCACTTGTCACCAGTAATGTTTCCTTCAGCAATGAAGCAGCACAAGGCACAGCCATGTTACGAATGTTTTGGTAGGAGAAAGCTCTGGTTGCCAGCCGGGTATCTCACCGGAACTGATGCAACTGTAGTTTTTAAACATCCAAGGAAACTTGTGCATTTCTACATAACTTTTTAATAGGATCAAGTTTATGTGCATTTCTACATAACATCCAAGGGAACTTGTGCATTTCTACATAACAATGGATAAATAAGATGAGCAGGTCAGCTACAAAATCAGAGATCATAAAATACCTGTCAACCTACCTGTTCTTTGCAACTTCATAACATTTATGATGCAATCATTATCAGAGAAGATTGTTACATCCGCAAGTTTTACATTCTGATCTAAAAAAATGTACAGCAATAAACAAAATGCCAAAAAGTAATAACTCATTTATGGTAACAAGGCAACAACGCTCTTTTCCCTTTTTATTGCAACCATTTACAGAAGAAACGCAAAGAATGGTGAAATTTCAGGGCATAAAGAACAGACGTATTCTTACCTATGAACAAAAATCCAAATAAAAGTGAATAAATGAAAATAAACAAACAATAAGCTCATGAAGATGTTCTCCACTGCAACTCGATTTGAATCCGACCGTTCCTTGAGTCTATAAGATGAAACTTCTCATTGATTCTTTTGTTGCTAACAACATCTGCAAGGCTCATGTCTACATAACCCAGAGATTCCTGAACAAACAATAAGGAACAATTTATTTCAATATAGCCTCCATGAATTTCACAAGTCACCTAAAAGACTAAATGAGTAAGCTAATTTACTACAAACTCATCCGAGTAGTGGATCATCTCCATATTGAAACAAACTTTAACCAATTGTCATAATAAAGAAAACTCTCAATAAGGAAAAATTCCAGAAAACACTTCCATGGGTGGCCAAACTAGAACCATTCATTTGTTTTAGGACCATGAGCACAAAATCCAGAAATGTGCAAGTTCAATTGTCCATTACAGAAAGCATAAACCATTGAACTTTAGTCAACCAAGGCAAAGTTCAAACAAATAATCTAAATTTCTTTTCACCAAATAACTTGAGCCTATTTATACAAATTAAGTTCCATAAAGGTTGCATGGGTTCCTTTTTCATTGTGATTTTTTGCATTTTTTTACCCCCTTCCCTAGAAGACATTGCTATTTCAAACTAAATAAACACTGTTAGGGTTTTAGTAGCATTCTCTCCCGATAAATAATATGTGGTTCCAAATAATGCAACCCATACCTTTGGATGCAGCAAGCCCATTCTTGAAGAGGTGCTGACAACTTCCACATGTAGTCTATCTTTGGTGGGAGGCTCGTCCAACATAAACTGGAACTCTTCTTCCCATCTTGGATCTCTGCTCTTCTTCACTGTCTGTATCAATGGAAATGAAATTATCAACCATAGACATCCCATAGAATTGCAAAATGCATCTTGAATGCTATTGGCTGTTCCAGAATCCCATCTTCATGAATTCTATTCTATAACCTTTTAACAGTAGACATAGAGAACAAAAAAGCAAAAAGAGAAGAACTCAAAAAGTATTTTGAACCCTACTGGAAAAATCAATTGATTCTATCAGAAGGAAACAACCACCATTTATTTTATAGAACCTACTACAACAAGGTAATTACTATGCAGCGTACAGCTGACCCTAATAAAAGAAAATTTTCACAGGTGAGAGATGTCATTTAACACAAATCTCCCAAGGTTTCCAAGAGTCGCAGAATACTTATAAAGAAGGAACAAGAATTATCTATAGCAGACCTCTCTCTATGGTACCAACACAAAAACACCAGTGTAAAACTACCAACACAAAGACACCAGCGTAAACTAATTCCAATACTGTGTTTATAAAATTATTATACCTTAGTTTTCCTCTCCTCCCCTCTAAAAATAAGCCGTACATGTGGATTAGTATGATGCTTTCCTTCAACATCCTGAGCCTCATGTATAATTACTACAAGCAGACCTCCACCTGCAGGAGTTCCTTCAGGAGCCTTCTGCATCGTATTTGACTCTTCAAAGCCTTTGGTTAAGTCCTCCTCTTTAAAAGGTTTATATGTTAGTTCCACCTCCAATTGCCCTCGTGACTTTTCATTCTGAGGATCATTCAAGTCCATATTTTTAAGAAGGTTGAGAGTCATAAGTTTTGGCTCCTCCGGAGTAAGTTCTTTCAAAGGAACTACATTCATGCCCATCTTATCAGCTTTGCTAACCTAAGAAGACGAAGAAACAGCTCAAGACAAAATACACACACACACACACACACATATATGGAATAATGACTTATAAAATACTCATGTAAATCTTATACCTGCTCCCAATCATAAACATAAAACTCTATAGCCTGGGTCTCTGGATCTTTAACAACCAAATTAAATTCCTCATTCCATTCCGGATTCAAGTTCTTGTGTTTCACTGTGGTCTTTTTTGATGATAGTTTATCTTCAGTCAACTTTATTTTTACAAAAGGATCTGATGCACCGAGTATATCTTTCTTCTTCAGTTTCATTGCCCTCAGAACTTTCACGTTTAGAATTCCTACAGGCCTCTTCAAGGCTCTGCAATTTCCAATTAATTTAGCAAAAAAGAAATTGGTGTTACAGAATATATCATAATCTAGAACAAACTTTAAGCTGTCACAGCTCACAAAAATTTACAGAATAGTGCAGAAAAGTACTTTGTGGGATCCATGACAGGTACTTCAAGAGTTTTAGGCCATAGATACATGTTGGCAACCTGATCTTTAATAATTTCCTGCAAGAGAAAAATAAAATTGCTGTTAGAGTTACGAACCTCAATAAATCAAAATCGGCTGTCAAATTCTAAAATGCTTTAAGAAGGCACTACTATACCAACTTTACTATTTTTAGCAAATAAATTCATAAATGACAGACCTAAATTTTTCTTTTTTTTTGAACAATACAAAAATGAATAGTTTGTACATTGCCAGAGTGCGACATAAAACAAAAATTCAATAGTTCAAGCCCATCTATGTTTGTTATTCAATGAAAAACTATAAATTTTGTGGATTGATCTCACAGCATATGGCATCCATCATCCAACAATCATTTGCAATTATGCAAATGGAAATGCTTTTGACCAATAGATGTTTCAATGCACATAGATAATATCAACCCAAAATTGCAAATATTAAGTCCAGTGCTTTACATTAACATATTTGTAACTGTACCTGGACAAGCCTGTAGAGGCCAGGTATTGACATAAGATCAGCTCCTAAAAGCTTTAGTCCAAAGTCAACATGTGGCTGCAAAACCGAAGACAAACAATTCAACACAGAGGAGGGGATTTATGTTACAAGCACCAATACCTATTGTGCTAGTGATGGTATATGAACTGAAAACATATCTAAGCTATAAGATTACTCGGAAAATACTATTCTGTAACTTCAGTATAACATCTAGGTGCCAAAAGAAAAGTTCATAAAATTTGCTTAGAAGTTCTAAACCACAACATTAAAGATCAGGAACCCTATGTCATTAGAGAAGATGTAACTAGAAACTAGCTTCCTCAGGTTAAAAGCAGATACTTCTTTGGCATGCCAAACCAGCATAAATGGTTGCAAATTAACCCACCATCCATACTCTAAATATTTGAAAATATGTTTGGTGTTCTAGAAATGGCTAAGAAATCAAAGTTAGACGAGTGAACCCAAATAGGCAAACTTACTGTGGAGAAGAACACATAATGTTTTTTTTTTTATGGCTAAGAAATCAAAGCTTAGATGAAAGAACCCAAATAGGCAAACTTACTGTTCTATATCACTGAAGAACACATATATATATATATATTTTTTACATCAATAAAGATTAAAGGGGAGAGGGGTGTCAAGGATTCACCATTTGACATCCTAAACTATAGGGTAAAACCTCAACTATTAGGCTAAAGGCCTAATGTCTACAATTACATTGAATTTAAAACATCATTCTGTATTGAATAATTTAAGCAAAACTAAGACTAGACCCAACTATCTAGCTATCCAATCTCCAAATGCTATTAGTAGTACAGAGGTAAATCCTCAAAATCTTTCTGAAATGCCTTGTACATGGTAAGACTGCAAATAGGCCAAGCCGTTACTTAACTACTAAAAACTTTATTTAATTAAAAATTTCTGGCTCGTTGCGGACAACTTAATGAGCCAAGCACTCACTCAACTTCACAAGCTATATCATTTTGAACATCTAAACTAGTTTACATACAAATTCCTTATGAGCTTGAAACTTCCAATAAATACACAAAAAGCATTTACTTAAAAGAAAAAACTTGGTTATAATCTTTTATTTTAATTCTGTCTAATTGTAATATGGTCTCTCAAAATTACAGAATTTTAACAAACATAACAATATTAAAGATAATGAAACATATGTCAAAATTATTTAGATAACTATAAACCATTACTTCTTCAATAAAATCATAAATAAACTCTCATTTACAGCTTAAATCAATAGAAACAAACCGTGGTTCATTACAAGCTGAATCTTAACAATTGTAGCACTGTTCTTTGCTAGCTTAATGATGAACCTGAGCATGAGCCTCATCTATAGCTAGTTGCATAAACTTGTTGTGCCTCAACATGCCAAGGCTTTGCCCATTTGCAGCCTTATCTGCTAGTCCATTTTAATATCATTGTGATGCCAATATTTAGGGGCATATAGAAACTGTGTTCTAGGAATATTTCATGTGATAACAAAATAAAAGGTTGATACTTTCACAAGGAACAGAGCTAGCATTTTCAGTTTCTCCTACATTGAATGTTCAAAGTTTGTCCATCAAACGATTTTTTAGACGGATGTGCCTGGAAAGGATGATTCCAATTATCCATACAAAGTCCAAGAAAGCTTTTCTTTTTCTTACCAAACCAGCAGGGGAAGAAAGGGATATGTATGAACACTAACCTTCTCCATGAGAGACACGTAAATTGTAGCAAAACATGGAAAACTAGGAACCAAGGGCTTCAGAGTTATACGTGGTAATGCAAAAACTTGTAAATCAACCACCTGAAATCATTCCAACAGCATTGTAGCACATAATAAGAAAACCAAAATCCTCAGGAACAAGTTATAACATAACAATTTTCTCGCTGAAAAAGAGAACAATGCTATAACCTGAGCAGTTGCTTTCAACCCGAATGCTTTAACAGCAACTGTGACATTAGGATTTCCAGCCCATTTCAAGCAGGGTTCCATGATCAGCTCCTTCTCATCAGTGACATAAACTTTCATTCCTGATAAGAACAGTCAATGTAAAAGATGAAATGGAACATGAAAGGATAAATGAAACAGTACATGAAAAATATCAGAACTATATCCAGGGATAGTACAGTGGAATTGTTGCCATGACTGACTGTGAAAAGTAAATGTCAACTAAAAAAAGAATTAGCTCTTGGCTCTTAAGTTATAAATGGCCAAAAACAGAATGAAATTATAACATAAGTGACATTGTGAAATGAGAAATTGCATGTACATATCTCCAAAGTTTGCACTAAAAACTATACATGCTGCCATATCGGGTTGCATTTTAATCATCTGATACAATGATTTTCATTTCTTTCTATATAAAAGACGCAGGAAGAAAAAAATAAATATGAGATGCACTCACCAGTGAAAGTTGGTGGTAGTTTCCCTAAAGTAAGTGTTTCAAATTCAACTGAATCAATTTTATATTTGGGAATCTGCTCAGCAATTATTGGAGTTGCAATGTTCTTGGCAGTCTTGCAAATAGCCTTTGTAATAAATAATAAAATAAATAACAATAAAAGAAAAAGGAGTCAACACAAACAAAGCAGGAGAACCAACAAGCTGATATTGAAAATCAGAATTTGAGTTCAAACCTTGTCGAGATAAGGCCACATATACCCAAGAAACTTGTTCAGCCAATCAACCTATAGAAAAAAACCAAAACACAACCACCTAAGCAAAGTTGCCAAAAAAAAAATACAGGGCATAGGAGCCAAAAAAAAAAAAAAAAGGAGTGCCAGAAACAATAATCACGCACACGATCATAATCCGGATTTTTCACCCACAAGGGTATATCAGGTAGCATCCGTTGCAAAGTTTCTGAGTCTTCTTGAACCAATGGACGAATCTCAGGATCCTAAGGATTCAAAAACACATGTTAGTCTCAAATTAGAAAAAAAAAAAAATACATACATCTCTGTCAAACAGTTTCAAAATTATACTAATAGGCAATTTTTATTTTTTAAACAAAAATAATTAGATAAAACATCTGAGTAGGTTCTAAGATTTGTCTTGAAATGAACGACATTACCAGAATGATCAAATCAACGTAAATCAGGCATTTGTTTTACAATCAACAAAGCTTCTGTCACATATTAGACTAATCCTGACACCTAAACACATCGCTTTCAAAACAAAAACACTTAACATTTGATCAACAGAATACAAAATGAAATTGAAACCGATGAACCAGAGAGATTAAAATTCATGTATATACTTTGACATCTGCAGGTTGGAAATAGATAAAGAGGTAATAACCGATGATCAGTCCCATTGAAATCCCAACTCCAAATCCACAGAAACCAAGTATCGTACTCAAAAACCCCATTTTTCTTTCCTTCTCTGTTTCTTTCTTTCGCTTTGGCCTTCACTTGATCAATGAGAAGAAGAAGAATGTAGAAGAAAACAATAAAATTCAAATCTACTCGATTTCTCAGATCACGCAATTAGTAAAACAAAAAATGGCTAAAAGTGGAAAAAAAGTTCCTAATCTTATTGAGGAGATGCAATTAAACTCATAAGACTCAATTCGTTCCAATTAGGTCCTATTTTTTAAAAAAAAATAAATAAATGATGAAATTTTTAATACTAGTACTCTATTGATGTTTTTGACTATAGTATAATCTATTTAAAATAAAAATTGATAAATAGAACAAAATCTATTTCTCTATTTTATTTTACTATTTTAATAACAATAAATAAATGAGTAAAAAGTTTCAATGATTAACAATTATATTGTTACTAGATTTGATCTTACTTTTTACTGAATATGAAAAGTAAAATACACAATTGGATGTTATTATATTATCAAGTTTACTTTTAAGTCAGTTTCACTTCCCACAATAATATTAATGGCAATATCAAGGTTTAATTATTGGATTTTAAAAACATTTAGAATCTGATTAGGATAAAGTGAATATTAAAGATTTGATTAGGCATGTCCTCAAATCCGTTCTAGTTTCTAATTGTGAATTTCAATTCTTAAAATTCATCTTAGAATTTAATTTTTATGATTTTGATGTCTCTTATGACCTTTATGTTCCTAAGCTGATAGAACTATTAGGCCATGAAGGTAGTTGTTCTATACTATCTTATGTTTTCCTTCTTTAATTTGATGCTCCTGATATCACATAGCTACGTGAACAAAACTCTTTCAAACATTTCTTCTTTCATACATAAAATTTGAGCTTGAAATATTAAAAAAAAATTAAATTTTTAACACTTAGATCAATATCCATATATTTCAATATTTTTTTTATTCAATGCATTGATTCTAGAGTTTGTTTTCAGTTCAAGGTATTGGTCAATTTGGTTACCGAATTTACCAATTTTTTTTTATTTTCAAGAACCAAATTGAAAAACAAACCAAATTAATTGGTTTCAGTTTGGTTTTCAGTTAATCGTTTTTTCCACACAAGTCACTAATAGGGCTATGCAATCAATCGCTTCTGTGGTTCGGCCACTAAATTGACTGATTTTTTATTTTCAAGAACCAAACCAAAATTAAATTAAACTGATCGGTTCCATTTGACTTTCGGTTAATCGATTTGTGAAAAACTTTTTTTAAAAAAAAGTGGTTTTTGAAGTTTGAATCTAGAACCTTATGAACCAAAATAGATATGCTTTCCATCCAACCACAAATATTTTTGAAAAATATTTGATTATATATATAATTTGGTTAATTTGGTTAAAATGAATTTTCAACTTTAGAAAAATACAAATCAAACCGAGCCGAAATTGTTGGTTTTTAGTTCAAATTTCGACTTGGTTGTATTCCTGCACCCCTAGTCATTTGTCATTAGTCATTAAGTACTACAATAAAAAATAGGGATAAGTACAATTGCAATCCCTGTGATTTTACCTTTTGACAAAATCAGTATTGTTTTAATTTTTTAGCTTTTAAGTATCTTGTGTTTTACATTGTTTTACATTTTAGTACCCTTCTAACAAATGTTATTTAAAATATATGTTTTAATATAAAAATAATATGCATTTTTAATGTTAAAATCATATAATGAGTAATATATTATTCAACTAACTACAATAAACTCACAAAAAGTCAAATTTAGATGTATTTTTAATTCGTTCAAAAAAAAGATGTATTTTTAATTTAATTATGAATAAAAAGAAATGATTTTTAAAATAAATTTACAATATTTTTAAAAATAACCAATTGGTTGGATTGATCGTAAATCATATATAGAATAAATTTATCATTGAAAAATAATATTATATTAATATTTTATCATAAAATAATGATGATATTAGTTTAAAATGTACTAAAGTGTAAAAAATGTAAAACACATGGTACTTAAAAACAAAAAAAATCACAGGATTAGTTTTGTCAAAAGGCAACACCACATGGATCAAAATTATATTTATCCCTAAAAAATATATATTAAATAATTGATAATTATTTTATGTAAATAAATGTAGTGTCGTTTTGGGCTACAAGGAACAAAAAAAAATACTAAATTGTAATGGAAGTTTCACACCAAATTATATTAAAATCGTACTAAAGTGAATAATCTTAGTTTTAAACTAAATTAAATAGAATTAGATGAATATTTTGGTATAATTTTAGAGCTTTTGTAAATCTTTGAACTGAGAATTGAATATAGTACCGAATATATATGTATATATAAAATATATAATAAAATAAATTGATTTCTATATATAAACTAAAAAAATTACTTCACATCATATATAATTATTGTCGTGTTGAATATGTAATTAAATAATAACTAAATATAATCAATTAATTAAGTTTTGTATATTAAAATATTTACTAAATATTAATTTAGTAAAAAAGTAATGTATTGAGATATTTGTTTTTCAAAAATTAATATTCATAGTAGATATACATTGATTGTATAAATGAATTATTTTCATTTTGTAATATTTCTTTAAGACTAGTTATAATTTTACTTATATAAAACATAAATTTTTAGTGTTAAAAGTGTCTAAATTCCAAAATATATATTTCAAACTATATTGTAGGCGGTGGGGTTCATCACGCGTCTAAGTATTCGGCAACCACGGCACTGTGTAGACTCAGGACCCATTAGGAAATACAATATGGGCTTTAAGCTTATATCGAAGATGGGTGTCACCATCTGGATGCGACCCAGGATACACTTTACAGCAATTGAATCCCATGGAGGGCCCCAGCAACTGTCCTCAGAGATCTCAAAAACTGGATATGAGATTTTGGAATACCCACCCAACCTTGCGGTTGGCCTCCGTTTTATGTTTTGTGTTTTGTGTTCTATTACCTTTAATTATTTCTTTATTTTTACATGCAAAATTGCAATTGCCTCCAAACGAATTCCAAATTTTACAATTAGGTCCAAGTGATAATTAATTCCAATTGCATGCAATTTAGTCCAATATCCATCACATCAAACATTCACAATTAAATTAACAATATAATAAAATAAAATGCGCACACAGAAGAAATGGGGGAAGGAGAAAAAAATTACAACCCTTTTAGCATGCAATAAAATATAAATAAATAAATAAATCCGAATAAAAATAAAGTGCGCACACAAAAAAAAAGGAGGAGAAAAGAATTACAACCCTTTTAGCATGCAAAAATAAAATAAAATAAAACATATAAAAATAAAATAGTTAAACAATTAGATAAAATGATAAAAACTCCTAGACTAAATTTAAGTGTTTGGTGACCCAAATGTCACTCAAAATTGGTTCCTGAAAATTGAAATTAATCAACTCCACAAACAAAAATCCTAAAAAAGCAAACCACCAAGTCAAATTCTTGAAATAGAATTGAACAAATAGAGATATGATTCATTAATAAATATAAAAATGACAAGATAAAGTACTGAAAAATAATAATCGTCCATAAAATGCACCAAAAATAACATTGAAATCAATATTGAAATAGATAAAAAATTTAGCAAGCATGCAAAGAACAAATTTCACACATTGAGGAACACCCATCCTAGATCAAATATTCAGATTAAGTAAATTACAGAATATAAATAACACAAAAATGAGAGAATTGTATTTAAAAGAAACTAAAAAAAAAGGCAGCATTAATCATCTCAAATAAATAAAAGAAAAAAAATCAGTAGACAAAAGAGGATGTGGATCAGGTGTCGCCTTATGCCACTAAGGCGACATAATGTTGCTTTAAGACATAGAGGCGACGCCTCTTTGATCCGGCATCGCCTTAATTCTAATTTGCAGAACAAGAATAAACTGAGCTATTTCTTTTTAAATGAAATGCACAACTTAAATAATTATAAATAAATTAACAATTCATGCACTAATTTGTAAGAATTATACTTTAAATACCATAATTTATTAAAGCAAATTGCAAAATTATAGAATGAACATAAAATAGAAGGCCTTATTGTTCAAGCAAGTTTGATTCCCTAACTACAGCCCTCAAAAGTGCGTTCAGGTTCCTTAGCAACGTTTGAATGCAAGAATTGCCTTTCTTCTTCTGAAAAATGGACATTTAAGACCTTTCATTTCCTTCCTTTTTAGCTTTTCCAGACTCTTTCTTTACTTCTTTTCTCTTGTTTTTTTTTTGTCTCTGTAAATCTCTTTTCCAGACAAAAAATGTCCCTTTCTCTTTTCTTTCTTTTTCTTTTTAATCACCTCCAGGAGTTTCACTCTTCCACCTCCTGCTACTAACGTTGTCAGTTACTCTTGAGGATGTGGGATTGTGTAAAGGCATTAATTCTGGCATTTCAGCATACATTAATGCTCCCTTTTTAAAAAAACAGAATAAAAGCTACTAAGACGGTGCCTCAATGAAGAGGCATCGCCTTAGTGATTCAATAACACTGTGGTGACGCCTGATTGGTCAGGCATCGCCTCTTCGATTCTAGGCCAAGAGGCTTCCTTGATGGGCTTCATAGGCCTGAGGCTTAACTTCCAAAAGGAATATGGGCTTTTCTTAATTCACTTTCAAAAAACTTGAGCCTGTGGTCCATTTTCAAAAGATTTGGGCTAACCCTTGCATTCGGAGCTTGGCTATTGTTACGGGCCCATCAAACCGGATGTCCACATATATCCTACCTCAAACTTCAAATCAAAATGTACTGATAAAATGGAATAGTACAGTGATGTAGGAAGATTTTTAAAATTTGATATAATATTAAAAATTTTATTTTTAGAAGTCCAAAATTTGTTGCCAGAGATTTTTTTTTTATCACCAAAATCCCTTAACTTTTTTTTAAAAAAAAATGTTTTCATTAAGAAAATAAAATCCCTTAAGCCATTGTCCACTAGACAACCAGCTATTCAGCAGCCTTATTTATTCATTTCTCTCCCTAAGTTGTACACATAGGCACATTCTTATAACAGACCAAAAGGACAAAAAAATTAGGGCAGAGGCGGTTGACTTTTTTAAAATGACAGCCATTGCATATGCAATATCACAAGACAATAATTACAAAATCATTTGTCAAGTGTGCATGGATCGGATTTAGGCGGGTTTTTAAGAATTGAAATTGAACTAAAATAAAAAATTTATCGGTTAAACCATTAAAATATAATAAAAATAAAAAATAAAACAAATAAAGGTTTCTGGTAGCTTTTGTCGTAATGCGCATGCTTATCCTCCTTGGAACTGACGGTTCAAGCTTGTTTTTTAAAGGGATAACGACTTTTTCAGGACTGAAAGATACTTTTTACAATTAAGTCCTTAATGTTCAATTTGTAACAATTAAGGACTATAAGTTTTTAAAATTTTAACCGTTAGGCCTAAACCGTTAACTCTAACAGATTAAGCTTATGTGGCACTAATTTTGCCCATGTGGCTTCCAACCAAGGCCCTCAGTAGCCACATCAGCCGTCCATATCAGCTCCTTCTCCTTCTTCTTCTTCTTCTTCTTTTCTTCTTCTTCTTCTTCTTCTTCTTCTTCTTCTTCTTTTGTTCCCTGCAAACCAATTTTGTTCCCTCCTTCCAACTTCACCTTTTCCAAAAAAAAGGTTCTGCCCCAAGTTCAAATGCTCTCGTATGAACCCGTTTCATGAACTTCAAAATGGCAAGCAATAGCTTCATGTTCTGAAAAAATGA
>CATIWK010252800.1:0-10453 GCA_949634005.1 Mallotus japonicus
ACTTGTCACGTTCATTATACCCAATTTGGTTTCATGCCTAAAAAAAATCTCTTAAATCAATCACGGGAAAACTATTGTTTAATAATAAAATTATAAAAAGTAAAATTATAATAGTAAAAGTAACATATGTCATGGATTAGTATGAGAAATTACTTTTACTAGTGCACATAATACTTTTAAAATTTATAAAAATAACCAAAATTTGCTTGAATGAATTATGAATTATATGTCTTTTTCCAAAAAAAAAAAATGTTTTTTTTTTCTAAAAAAGGGAAAATAGTTCTAATTATCCTCAACTTTTCGACTTGTTTCTATTTTATCCGACTTGCATTTGCCACGTCAGCATTATTTGCTACATCAGCCTTCCACATAAGCAACTCCACATGCCAAATGAAAGTTGGATAAAATAGAAACAAGTTGATAAATTGATGCTAAAATGGATAAAATTTAAATGATATGATAATTTAGCAAATTGGACTATAGTTGCGGATAAATAGGATGATTTTTCCTATTTTTAATTGATACGTAAAAAGTTAAAATTTTACGTAAAAATTTAAATTTTAATTTTTAAATTTATTTCAAAAATAGTAAAATTAAAACATGAAAATATTTTTCAAATTTTATTTTCTTAAAAAAGAAGAAAAAATTGAATAAGTGTCAAATTTATTTTATAGGGATCTAATAGTAATTTTTTAAAATATAACTAGACCCTTCAAATAAAATTAGATAGAATTGACATAATTTATAATATTGAAGGAGCAAATTAAAATAACTTTTAAAATAAAATTTAATTGATAATTGGTTTAAAGTTAAGAATAGAATATATCATTTTTCTTATAAATTAAAGATCATTAAATTTAATTTTTTTTCCTGGATAATTAAAAAAGAACTAAAAGCATATAAATTTTAAAAGATACATTAAAATATACTTAGTATATCCTGCTTGCCTTATTAATGAAATTATCATGTTCAGTGTTCAAAAAAATGATCATGTTTAAAAAAAAAAAAGGTATGGAAACAGATTGAAACTTATCCTTATTCCATGTGTTTGTTGTAATTAAACCAAAGGACAATCGACAATGTGCCCAATCCGCATGAACCACTTCACTTCAACTTCAATTGTCCCTGTTCTCTCCTCTTCCACATGTGACATGTGTTGTCATCAACTCAAGCCATATATATATATATATAAAGTAGAGCTGAAGTTGTCGTGAAACATTAATGGAATTTATTCATTGAAAGTATATATTTTTTCAGAAAAACTGCTAAATTGATATTAGGATTTAGTATTTAAAAGGAGTTAAATGTAGGGGTGCAAATTCGTCCAAAAAAAAATATAGAGGTGCAATTGAACCGAGTCTAGCTGAATTTTGACCAACTCGAGTTTGATTTTTTTATAAACGAGCTGAACTCGAGCCGAGCTTACTATCTTATATGGTATTCTCAAGCTGTTCGCGAGCTTAAAGGAGTCTAAAGAAATTTTAAAAAAAAAAACAAACTATAAATTAAAATTATACATTCACAAATTAAAAATAAATTATTTATTAAATAAATTACAATATATTTAATAAAATTATGATTTTATTCTAATAATAAATTTTTAAAAATTTTTTTTACAATACGAATTTATATATTACATATCTAAAATCAAATTATTAAACATTAAAATTACGAGCTGGCTCACGAGTTTTTATTCGAGCTTATTCGCGAGCTTCACGAGCTCAGCTTTATATAGTTTAAGCTCGGCTCGTTTATTAAACGAGCTTCAGTATATAAACAAGAACGAATTTTTATCGAATCAAACACTAAATTGCTCACGAACGGCTCGATTCAATTACACCCCTAGTTAAATGTCAATGAAAGACAAATTTAGTGCATTTGTATGTATTGTTAATAACGGAATTATTTGGATAACACAGTTGTTCAAAAAAAAAAATAAGGCAATTATCCACTTTCTAATTGTTTACATTTAGATCATCGAGTGAGTAAAGATCCAGTGATAGAATTATTAATTTTTATTGTTAGTCGTCTTAATTCACTAAATGCTTATTTGGAAACCTTAACCAAATTAATAGCAGATTATTGTTTGGGAATTATTTTTTTCAAAACAAAGAGCCTTTAGACCTCATTGTTAGCTTTTGGTTCTTAATCTTGAGTAGCCTCTTGATTTCTGCCTAATAAGAGCAAGAAATTTGAAGATTTCAGGGGTTAAAAAGTTACAAAGCAGAATTCAGAAAACTAGAAATTTCTGTAGGGTTAAGGCTGAGTTTCTTGAGTTTTTTCTAGTTATATTCCTCTCTTAAATCCCTTTGGACATGTTCTCTTGGTTGGGCCAGGAGTAGACAATCCAAAATAGCTTGTCTAGAAAATAGAAATCTGCAGAAAAAAAATGAAATCATGAGAAAGGATATGGAATGGGATTGAAACTTATCCTTATCCCATGTGTTCACTGTAATCAAAATGGACCCTTCACTTGGACTTCAATTCTCTCTGTTCTGTCCTCTTCCATGTGTATAATCAACGCCAGCAATATCATAAAATAAACAAGGGACATGTAACTTATATTTTACTGCTACCAAACTAACAATGTTCTTTTGTCAGATTTCAGAAATTTGCAAAATCCAAGATTCCAGTTCAAGTAATTTCACAGGAAATTAGTACTTTTCATGTATACATCTCAATTTACAACCAAGAAGGGAACATTTTACAAAATTACAAATTGAAAGCTATTTGGGCTTAGCATTAAAGATACAAATTAATATACAGAAAAAACAAAACAAAACAAAACAAGAAATGAGAGATGAGCAAATCTGAAATCTCATCAAAGATCAAGCAGAGAAGAAGCCATTAGAAGCAGCAAGACTAATCTGAGTCTTGGGTTCAAGAACCCATTTCGCAATAAGTTGTTCAATGTTGTCTTGCCTAACCTTATTCTTGATACTTTGAGAGACCAAAGAAACATAAGAAACCAAGCTTATCTCCAATCCTCCATTTGCAGCAGCAGCAGAAGAAGAAGAATCAACCTTTCTTGAATTCTTGAGTCTCCTCTCATACTCCTCAGCAACCAAAATAGCAATATCAGCCATCTTTATGAGTCCACAGTGAAGTTCTTGCAGTCGGTGAAGAAGAAGAAGAAGAAGAAATGATGATTGTGGGTTAGTAATGGGTAACAATATTTTCAGAAAGTGGCATTTATAGGCATATGAAAATATGTAAAATATGGCAGTTAGAATACAGAATATGGATAAGGCTGAGAAGAGGGTGTTTGAGTGTTGCAAAGTTTTTTATTATTATTGAGTCAATTTTGGGGTAAGGTAGCAGTATTTACTTTGATGGTTTTGTTTTGAGTGTACGTGACACAATTAAAAAAAATAAGAAACAGGTTTTGAACGTGGCATGCTGAACGCAATCACGCGTCCTGTTTTTATTCCACCGACTTTTTTTTTTTGTTTTTTCTTTCGTTTTTGACAAGTGAAGCTCCAATCGGAAAGTAGAACTGAAAATGTCATTACACATAAGAAAAATAAGATTGAATAGCAAGCACTTCATTGGCCAATGAGGCAGGAGAAGCAATCCAGAAGCTTCCTTTGAGGAAATTTCAGGATTTAAATTTTGGGTAATCCCATCAGAAATCATAATTTATAGTGGAAGTAGAAATACAATATAATTTCTTCTTATTAATATTACGTACTAATTAATAGTTGGTCCATATTAATGTTCAAAAAAATTGAAATTCTTTAATTATAAGATAAAAAACATTACATAAATATTATTTGAATTTTTTCATTTTTTTTTAATTTAAGGGTAATTTCAAATTGAATTAGAGTAAAGGCGTGTGTGTTTTGGATTTTGATAATTTATCCATTGAGAACTGCAAACGGTTTCAGCGGTTATGAAATGCCGCCCACCAAATTCCTAATAGAGGGCTGAGGGGGGCACACTTCAACAACAAACCATCAAACGCAAATCCATATGCTGCTGAGTGCTGCAGCACTTTCCACACAAATTACTCTCTAGTTAGTGGAGGCTGGCACTAGAACAGACAGGGGTGGGTGGACCTTTTTATCTCCCCCACCATTTCCTTTTCCGATATTTTTTGAAATTTTTTTTAAGAAAACTTTTTAACTATTACTATTACATAAAATAAAATAAAATTAAAACAAATTTACTACAGAAATCAATTTACCAAAACAAAAAAAAAAAAAAGTAATCACTTGAGCAATTTGTAGCTGTTATTTGACAAACCAAAAAAAAATTAAAACCCCACACCTCATGCCTATGCTGAAGGAAAGGAGCTTTGTGGATATTGCTTAAAACCTTCATTTCAAAGTGTGAATTCTTTTAACAGTCTAAGATAGGATGCATCCTTCAATATTATTAGAATATTTCTCAACATAAACGGGTTTTTTTATTATCAAATTCTGACCAAAAAAAAAATGATCTTACGTTATGATTGATGATTCATCTCTCTCACAACGTATATATTATGTCAATTTTATTGACAATTACAAAGAGAGAGATTAGTCTTTGATATTAAGTGGTCAAATCCAATGTCCAAGTTCAGAAGGCAATTCAACTAAATTGGCAGAAGATTTTATACTATTTTGACATAATCTAATGCACCTAATCCAGATTTCCATTTTTTTTAAGGACAGGGCAGAACAGGTCGGCAGATTCCTAACCCACAAGATAAATACTGTAAACAATGATTATGTACTAAGAATCTATCCAAAGAAACAGAAATTAAGAATCAAGAACGTCAACAAAACAAAACAAAATACCTCAGCTCTCGTGCCTTTCTGTCCCTCAACCAGCACATCGTATCCACACAAGTCGGTGATGGACTGACGATCGGTTGGTCACTCCACCAGCCTGCCCACTTATCGGTAGCCACGCACCTTGCACTCAATAGCCACACAATACATCATACATGTTGCCAGTTAGATTGTCACAGGGAGACGACTCGTATCCCCGAATCTCATTTCATAAGCTTGTCACCAAAATTGTCACCAATATCATGAAAAGTCAACTGTGCTGGAATGGATGACATAAAGTGTTCTATTGCCCCTTGAAACTTCTATTTCTATCATAATTATTATCCTGAACAATTGAAAATTCCTATCATGATTATTATTATGAAAGTATTGAAACTTCCCACTAGTCCGAGATTTCAGGTCCACGTTTACAGAAAATAACACTGGGTATCCTCGCAAAGGAGTGGACTTGCCTGTAGCATCTGCTAGCATAGCAGTCATGAAGAAAATTTGCAATATACATTTATAATAATAATAATAACATGGCATGCATAATTTAAGAATGCCAAACAAATTCACATCTTATACAGAGTGATATTTTTTCGGAGTGTAATCCCGTATCCTTTAATAAGTTACAGACATGGAACAAATGGTGAAACATCTTTTGTTAGTAATCCGTAGCACATCTTGTTTCAGTTTTCTTTACCAATGGAATTGGTGTAACAATAACAGAAACTTTCACAAATTATCATTTAAAGATTTGCAAGTAATTTGAACAACATCGAAGCGCCTTTGATCTTTTCTTACCTCTTCCCTAATGAATCTGCAAGACAATTCGCACTGAATAAAGTTCAAGGCACATAGTATGGACTGACCTACCAAAATAGAGTACCAGTCCCATCTCTATAGTGTGTTATTCTTGTGATCAACTATACATCGCCCCTTTAACTCATAGAAGACCAAGATTTTTCAGCTGCTGAACATGCTCAGGTGGGAGAGGTGGAGGGCACCAATCAGATCCTGTCATCTCACCATCAACATCCTCAACTACATATTCCTAACAAGGCAGAAAAATCATAAAACTAGTAAATTGAGGCATCAGCTTTTAGTCAACTAAGACTTGTACACATGTCAGGAAGCTTGCGATGAAGCACCCAGCAAGAAATATAGTGGCACGAAAGTCAAAGACCCAATCTCAGAACAGACATTTTAGCCAATATCATAATGCCAAATTTCCAAATATCATATTGTAGAAAAATTGTAAGATAGAGCACCCAATCTATAAGTTTCAAGTATAATTAAACAAGTAAATGCATAGCCACTTTAGTAACAGGAGGCGAAATAGGGTTAGCCTGGAAGGAGCAAAGATCCTATCATCCTAATAAATTCCATATTTGATATGGCTATGGAAAGATGATGGAAGTGAGAAGGATGTCAATCATTAAAAAAACAAAAGAATATTGGACTTGACTATGTGACCACAACATTCCACCTAAATTGAAGTGGAAGCTTTATAAGACCTTCAATCAATCATATGATGGAAACCAACAAGTATTGGGATGGTGAAGAAACAAGCTCTAAACAAGATGACTCACAAAAATGAAAGCTAAGGTGAATGTGAAGGATATAAAGATAGGAAGATGAACAAATGCATTAGTAAGAAAATAGGGGTTGGACGTGCTGGAAAAGTTCAGAGAACAGGATACTGAGAATGTTTGAACATATCAAGTGTGAATTATAAACCAGGTGTCCCATTTAGCCTATTAAGTTGCAGAGGGAAAAAAGGAAAATGATAGACCCACAATAGCATGTGAAAGAGATCCATTATACTGAAACTATTCCTAAAATATAGCTCTAGACAAGGTGCACCATAAGAAAAAAGATTCATTCAATCGAGCCAATTGTTTAAAATTAAACTAATTTCAGCATATAAAGACCATTGAATCTAATGAGAACCAACGATACATCATCCACTCACTTTTGTTAGCATCCTTTTGGCAAGTATGTGATAATGCCGCTGCCAAATTCGTTGTCCAACCATTGTAGCTACCAAAACACTATAGAATATGCCAATCACAGTGAATAGTCCCAGCACAATCAGAGCCATTATAAATAACAATGGTAGCCCCGCTTCACCAGCACCTCCCAAGCAACCACATTCACCAGCAGCACTTGCACAACTCTCAAAACAAGTGGTACAGTCAGTCCACATACAAAGAGTGCCAGGTAAATGGCAGTCAGCACACATTCTACATAAATAAGAAAATGGATGTGTAAATCATCAGCTGTTTGACCAAATCAACAAACAGAGATTAGCAAGATACGAGTTGAAAAATAAAATTCCATGTGAAAGCATTATTCATGTAGCTTATGTATTTGAAATATGAGCACATTTCCTATTAGGAGATTCTATTTTAGCATCCAATACCTAAAATCGTTCAGGTTTAATTTACACCCATCCCATATGATAAACCATAAGAGCATGAGATCAAGAGATTTTATTATGCATCATAGATCCTGTTATGCTTTTGCACTTCATGTTGTTATTTGTCCAACAAACCAGTTACTAGTATAAGGCAACAGACGCAGAATTTAAGGCATAGAGTTGCACCAGAATGATCCATGATAATCATCCTCTCTTCATCACACAACTGTAAGCTAGGAGGGGAGGAGACTCTCTTCATCACACAACTGCAAGCTAGGAGGGGAGGAGAAAGATGGTCGAACCAAATTAGGCAAAATAATAGTTCAGTTAATTGCCTTAATTTAGTGAGAAACACGTAGATGAAGCGTGATCTCATTCTATAGGCAGAGTCCAAATTACAAAATACCATCCGTTCTTTCCACTCCAAAGACAGGATAAAAAATACTAGCAAGCAAAACTAAAAATAAAAACTCAATGCAATAAGTGAAAAGCTCCAGGAATTGAATAGCTCAAGAAAAGATATGATCATAGCATAGTGCATGCCCTCTAAGTTGCCAAGTAAAGCCCATACATTAACAGAGGATTTTTCATTTTCATTTTCATTTTCAAACTTAAAGAACAAAGGCGAGAAATTAGATGCAGTTCACTTTATACATAGGGAATACATAACAACATTTTCATAATAAGAACACTAATCCAACCCTTCCCAAAACCTTCTAGGATTTTTTCAACAGTTAAGAAGGCTTGGAAGAACAATAAGAAAAAGAGAAAGTATAATTTTTTTGTCATTTATATGGAATAAACCAGCAGAAAGGACTACATCGTGTGCATCAGCTATTAAAAAAATAAACAACAGAGTTATACCCAGGCTGACAGCAACATAGACATAATTCTCGACAAGGCTGAGCCAAATCACTGCGAACTCTTCGATCATAACAAGTAATGAAGCATCCAGATAGCCCCAGCAAAGCAAAAAACAATAGTGCTCCTGTACAAAAACACATCCATGTAAAAATGCCATTTCCCATGTTCTGGTAAAAAAAAAAATGAAAATTGAGAAAAAGGCCATAAATCCTCAAAGTTAACAAATAGCCAATACTGATTTACCCTAAAACAGACTACAATATTTTTGTGACAAAAGGATGACAGAAAATTTCCCTAATTTGTTACATATTTGTATGTGTTTCAATTTCTATCAAGGTAGAAACAACACAAAAAATCCACCAAGAATAATCAGCTGTAACAAATAAAATTATGATTTTAACGATTAAGAGCCGCATTAAGAAGCATTATGATAACAGTTAGTTTAGGTATTCAGACATTTACCACATATATAGTAGAAACTAAGCTCGTTATCAAATCCCCATGCATGGCGAAGCCAAGACTGCTGATAACTGTCAATTAAATACACCAAGTATGCAAGTGAAGCAATTACCTGACAGCAATGAACAAAAAAAAAAAACTTAGCAGTAAATTTGTAATATAGGGGGGAGAAAATGACAAAAAAAAATACAGCAAAAAAAATGTATATATATACATTGGGGAGCTAATGACCTACAAGCTGCACAGCCAGAAATATAAATGCGATGTCTCTAGTCACAAAGAACCGAAATTTCAGAGTACGCCACTTCCTGTCAGCAGCAACATGAACTCTCAAATGGTAAGGGGCCTTGCAGGTTGTGCAATGAGCAAATGCAAATCCTTCCTACAAAAATTCAATAGAAACAATTTGCAAAAAAAAAAAAATTCACAGGAAATTATAGAAGAGTATAACACAATTAAATGGCAACAACGCCATAGAGGGGCATGCATCTCACTTTAATTTGTTTTATTAGAAAAAACCAGCATCTCACGCAAGAATCACAAATCTTTGACACATAATTAGTTCTCTACAGAAACGTGCAATGAAAAATACATAACCGAAAATCTAAAGTAGACTTGCTTCACAAAATGCAATTGCATGGAATGCAAGCAAGAGCATATGCAATCAACATGATATGCCTTATATCAAACTAAACTCATACAACAACTGATGACATGATAACTAATAATTCAAAAGCGAATAATGAAATTGAAGATGTCAACCATACCCTCACAGCTCGCCAATGATCCAAACATTCCCGATGCACATACTTTGATGTTCCTTTGCATTTGCATGGTGCAATGAAATCCCTACCTGTGGAGGGGCACAAGGTATTGAAAAAAAAAAAAAGTGATCAGCACGAAATAATCAACTGAAATCCAAAGTCCATAGCCTATCAAAAGAAAGCATATAGTCTCAAATTGAATTCTTCGAAAAAAAAATTCACATAACTCTTGGCACGATTTCGTTTACTTTAAAATATCATTATTATTAGTATTATTATTATGGAAAGAACTGAACTCCAGACTGTAACAAATATAATAATTTCAAACAAGAGAATTGACGAAATAGAATTAAATTCTTGCATTTTCAGGTTTTGGAAACACTGCATTTAGCAAAATTACAAAACAAAAATTAAAAAATTTGTCAGCACTCCAAAGGACTAAAACTATTCATAAAAGCCCTAATGCAACAAAAACATATCACAAGGAACTAAAATTCATAATTTTGTTGAACACAAACAAAATCAACAACACATCATAATCGAATGATAAATTTGTCCTCATTTCTCAAAAAAAAAAAAAAAAAAGGGACAAAATGGCAAAAAGCTTCAGGCTGAAGTGATATAATTTCTCTGCAATTTTCAACTCAAGCAAGCAGCAAGCAACATCGACCAGCTTAATTAACCAAAAGAAAAAAGAAAAAGGAAAGTGAAATTGAAGAAGAGAAAAATCACCGTCTGTTTCGAGGCAAATACGGCACTGAATTTGGTCTCCAGGGCCAGCTTCGAGGTCGATCTCGGTAGGCTCGGCGATGGGAGAAGGAGGGATTAGAGGAGAAGAGCCTCCTGCTGCATCATCGGCCATTGACGAGCGAGCGAGCAAAAATTTTAGATTTTGGATTCAATCAAATTATTTTACAATTGGAAATTCGATTGAGAATTTTATATTTCTCCTTTTTGTGAAGTTTGTTTGTTTGATTTTCAGGTGTCAGCTTGCGTTTGAAAACTATAAACTATCTACAACATTAGCTTTTTTTATTATTTTTTTTAAAAAAAAATTTAATGATCTGTGCAAATGTAAGTGGTGGCTTTTCGCTAGTGGCAATTTTTATTGTCAACCTTTGCAGGTATGGGAGCCTAGAAGAAATGAAGTCATGTCTAAGACAAATATATATATATATATATATATA
>CATIWK010252803.1:0-11905 GCA_949634005.1 Mallotus japonicus
TTGGTCATAATTACCGTGCACTAAAATCCCTTCATTAGAAGATCCCAACATAGCCTAGAGTCAAGGATTAGTCAACCTCTAATAGCTATATCACTTAAACTCATCTCAAGTTCTATTCTTGATAAAACATAACAAATACTAGAAACTCTTTCAGACTGTTATGTTTGTCTTGGCCAATAACTTATTCATCAAGAAAAGACTTCGATAGTTTTGGATCTTATCCCGATTCACTCCAGGTAATGAATTCCATCTTGGTCGAACACTCATCCCTACATTTGACCAACTAGAGCCATCACACGCCATATACCCATGTGTGATTAACACAAGTATGTAAGCGGTAACAAACTCTAACCACTCAAATGTGGATGACTGTGTCACCTCAGGTCAAAGGACTATATGCACCATTATGACCTAGATTGTGATTGTTGACTATAAGTGAATATCCACGCAATCACAAATCTAATGTCACTGTTCGATCCACCCATCACATGAGTATTCACATGTCTATTCTGATATCTCATATTAAGTAGTATGAGACTCACTACCTTCCACTATTAGTATCACATACTAATCAAGGAAAATAGACAGAGGTGATAGTCTAATTAATATTACCCTAATATTAATTATTCGACTATGAACAGTTTATAGCATATGTACTAAATAAATTTGTAACTCATATTATCAACTCTTGATAACAAATTTATTTAACATAATGCTAAAGAATAAATACTCAAATAAATAAACTTTTTATTTAAATGAATATTATATTGCCATAGGGATAATTTACAATGTCATAATTATTACAAAAATGGCACTAGGGCACATCTATGCTAACAAACTATAATATTGGTCACTTACATTCTTAACTATCGATCCATTATCCAAAAACATACACCATATCCTCTAAAGTTTTCCCTATTTCTTGTGAGCTGTGTGTTTGTGCAACAGACCTTTTGGAGGCAATGTTGTCTTCAATCAGTACATTGGATGATGCATTCCTTCCTCTGCCTCGACCAACTCTCCCTCTGCCTCTACCGACCACAGGCTACACTGATCCTCTTCTTGCTGCACTTGTAAATTGGACATCCTGCATATTGAAATTCTAACAAGTCCACCACCTTAACTTAAGTGTTTTAAAGCCAATTTAAATTACATTTCAAACAAAACACCTAAACCAAATATAAATAACATATCAATGTTTGTACTTGAGTAGAACCACCATCTACATTGTTGTTAGCAGGTGTGTTAGCAGTAGCTAATGGAGTATTTTGACTTGTCTGAAATTTAAAAAAATATAAAGAACTTTCAGAACACCAAATGCATGAAAACAAGTCATTTATAATTGTAATATATTTTAAGCATTAACTAAATGAAGTTTATTAACATATAGCATACCTCAGAATTGATCCAATATAAAAATCACTTGCAGCATAGCCAACACTAACTTTATGTATGCTCTTAACATGAGGAACACCTGTCTGATTTGTTCTCGCCTCCCTTGGCTGGCTACTCTCCCCACTTGTTTGCCCATGATTAATATTTGTATTCTGTAAATTAATTAAACATTTGTTAGTTTTCAATTTATGAAAATTCAGAAGTACATAATAAACTAACAAACTTACCTCCGGCTGTGGACGGCCTCTAGATGGGCAACCTATCTTGTTATACCTTTTAGAATGGCAACTTGAACAAGTCATTTCAACCCCAGTCCTTGAATACTTCCCAAACTTTGACTTCTTTTTTAGTTCATCTTTATCCCTCCTTCGTTGCTTCTTTGGTTTGCCAGGTTTTTTTGTTATCACTGGTGGTTGAATGGTTGGGTAGTCTGACTTAGGCCACATACTCATTCCCAAAACAAGTTGCAAGACATTACTATAGCATTTGAGATAAGTTTCCTTACTAAACCATTTGCTAACATAGGAATCAGGATTCAATTTCCTGTCATACATGGCACATATAGCATGTGCACATGGAATTCCTTTCAGCTTCCAATACCTACAAGTGCATGTCTGTTTGTGCAAGTCCACAATATACCTATAATTTCCTTCAACAACCTCAGATCCATGCTCCCCATTGAAAATGATGTTACACTCACATGCTTTTTCCTTATTAATATCTAACTTAGCTTGCACCATTGGAGCCATATCTGTCTGCCAAGTTTATACAAAATCCCTCATATCTTTTATCCTTTCCATGACCTTAACTCTAATTTCATTAAGCATTGTGTAGATTGTTTTGCTTCTAACTTGTAAAATCCACCCATTAAAAGTCTCATTCATATTTTTTCAACTGAATCACATTTTGAACTTGTCCCAATGAATGCCCTACACCATTGATGATGTGGGTAGCATAACAGGTCCTCCACAATACATGACCCCAACTTCGACAATTCCTGTACATTGTCCTTGAATTGAGCTTCAAATGTCGAATAAGCACATTCCCAAAACATCTTTTTTCTATCCTCTCCCCTCCATTTTTTCCTCCAAACTGATAATATATGTTGAGCACACATCCTGTGCTTACATTCAGGCAACACCTCATTCAAAGCACCCATTAAGCCCTTCAAATCATTGAAACAGAAATAAACAAGTTAACAATATCAATTCATAGCAATAATAAAACAATAATAATATGAGCTTCAAATGTAATTAACAACATGAAAACATACCTTCTACATATCACAAACAACCACTAAGCCATCTCCATCTTGTAGTTCCAGATCTTCTTTCAACAGTTGAATAAATCATTTCCATGTCCTATTATTTTCTATCTCAACTACTGCCCAAGCAATAGGATATATTTGATTATTTGGGTCTTTTGAGACAGCTGCTAACAATTGGCCTTGGGTTGGACCATTTAAGAAACATCCATCCAAGCCAATTATTCATCTACAACCCTGTTTAAATCCTTCTTTCAATGCTTTGAAACAAACATAAAAGCTTTTAAAAACCTGTAGTCCCTGTTCTGACCCTCTATCACACTTGACCAAACATGTTACCTCAATATTTCAGCTACATAGTCATGTAGCTTAGCAAATTCTACTCTCGGATCACCCATGCCAGCAGCTAAAACTTTATTTTTGGCTCGTCTGCATAATGTTTTCCCCACATAAATATGGAAATCATTCTTAACCAAATCTGCTAGTTCATGGAGCTTAATTCTTGGCTGAGATAATATTCTATCCTTGTAATATTTAGCAATATTATTGCTATTACAGTAAAAGGTCTTGGTAAATCTATGACAAGAGTGCTTAGGGTTATATGTCTTAATTATAAAATTCTGTGTTTTTCTTTCTATGCTACCATACAAAACCCAGGGGCAACCACTTGCTTTACACTTTGCCCTAACCTTGTCTGGCTGATTTGGTTTTAAATTCAACTTGATACCTTTTGCAACTGCATATTTATACACAGCCTCCCTGAATTGATTAACATTAAGGAAAATCATACATGTTTCCCATGATGGGATGGTTGTTGTAAGATCAAACCTTACAGACTGAGATGGTCTTCTTTGTGTTTAAAAATTTCCTTCATCATCTGATACTGTTGCATCAAATCCATGGTCATCAGAGTCATAAACAGCTTCTTGGCCTCCAATTCTTCCTTCATTTTTATTTCTGCCAAGCTGCTCAAATCCTGCATCAACCCCTGTTTCACCTAAGTGTATTTCTTCCACATGAGTTGTAGGATTTGTTTGCCCATTTCTTCTTAAATCTCATGCTTCCTCACTAACTTGTCTAAGTTCTTCATCAATATCAGTTCCTACATTACTACAACTGCCCTCATCACCCTCTATGCCTTCATCAGTCTCGATGCCCTCATTAGCCTCTGAGCTGTCTTCAATATCACTACCACTACCCTCTTCATAATCTAAGTCCAAGTTGTCCTCACTATCACTGCTACCCAAATTACCTATAACAAAATCTGACTCTGTAGGCTCAGGGTCTATTGTACTAGGCACCCTCATTACTAGGCTCAGCCTACACAATTGGTATATTAAATACATGACTTACAAAGAAGTCCACATCATCTCTATCTTTAAACTCCTTTGCTACCTCTAAAATAAGCCCATTTGAGTTTAATAATATAAACTTATTAGTTCCTTTTGGCTTATAATAGACACCATCAACAGTTAGGTACCCAAAATGTGTATTATACCAGATGAGCTCTGGTACACTTAACCTATCAACATCCATATTTTTAACCATTACTACCCCACCAACATATTTTAACCCTCCCTTACTCACAAACGACCCCCATGATGCCATTTAACCCTAATGTATCTTTCCTCCATGCTGTAATAAAAAAAATTATTTGTCAACCAACTAAACAAGTCATAAAAATAGTCAAAAGGCAATGAGTTTACTATAAACAATACAAGCACCATGGACCACATGCACTACATTATAACAAAGCCAAACATTTTAAACCCTAATATCCTTTTCAAATAACAAAAAAACCAACCAATAAACTACATGCATTACTCAGCAAATAAGGGTAAAAAACTTGCCTTTCTAACCCTTATAAAGAAGATGTCGACCCCCGTTTTAACTGTAAAAGATGACTATTTTGTATTATCACTGACCTCACTTTTAATTCCAAAATAGCAACTTTCAGCAAATACAAACAATGTGAGGTACAAAAACAATAGAAAAACATATGCTTTGCTTTCCAATCAACATTATTCATTCTGGCAAAAAGAGATTCAGCAAAATTCAGAGCTTTCAGGTGAAGGGATCGTAAGCACTGAGTTGATTTTAAGACATTGGGAATTTAGGGTTAAAGGATTTTGTAATTAGGGATTTAGTAGTGTGCTTTCGAAATCCTCCTCAATCACGGTAAGCAGACTTTGAGCTTTATGTATCTCTACTTTGTGTCTTGGAGGAGCGTCTCCTAGCTGTAACAACTGCTCTGTTTTCCTCCAGATATTAGAACTGAAAGTTATGGACAATGGGCATTAAGATTTGCATGTAATTTTCTCCTTGGTAAAGCCCTGAACCATGGACCATATGTTTGGTTGGAGTTCACCTTGTAATCTATTTCATCTTGAGTTTTCACCAGTTTGTAATTGTTTGTTTGATGATCCAGAAAGCCACAAATGTAGCAGAATGATGGAAGTCTTTCATACTAATAATGTATTCAGTCGTTCTTTAGAGGACGATGATTTAGGAAGCCTTTTCGCAGTAGCTTTGCAAGATTAACACAAACCTCAATCCTCATAATTGGATCCCAGTCATCATCATTGATCAGTAGTTCCCCAGTTTTAACTAACCCATTGAATAGTGCATTTGTAATAGTTTCATAATTACTTAGGGTAATTTGATTCAATGGTAGTCCCCATAATATGAACCCAAACATTTTATGTGGTAAAGTCTATTTCTTCTAATGTCTGGTTCAGTTTCCATTCTTTAACAATGAATAAATTTTTATGGATTGACTATAGGGTTCCTTCTAGGACTCTAAGTTTATCATGCAGAGACTCATACTTGATTAAGAACATGTTGAAAACATTTAGCTCTTGGACTTGAAAGTGATCAGCAAAAGACCATACCTGAGACAGTAAGTGATGCAGAAGGTTTGAAGAGTATTTCTGATCACTCAGAAATTTCCTTACGAGCTGGTTATAAGACTTGTGAGTCTCTATCCCAGAGGCTTCATTGAGGACTAGAGAGCATGTTTGTTGATTAATGATCTTGATCTCATATGAGAGTTTAGATTTTAAGCTAATGGCTGAGTCTCTAGAATTTTTTGAGGTTGGGAAGTCTTGAGTGAGAGATTTGGTCTATTATATGGTGTGAGTTTGTGAGGGGCAAAGTGTCAGGTGAATTGAAGAGATTTGATATGAGATGAGAAAGGTTCAGTTTTGAATTTTAGTAGAAAATATATGGCTTGCAGAGCACTATTCTAGAGAGAGAATTACATTCCTTTCACTTATTTTCTTAACCTTATTAGTATCAAATTGACTATAACTCAAGTTGAATTAATAAATTACTATTAGTAATTGGTTTATTCAATTATCACTAATTTGATCATTATTGCTCAAATTGAAATTATATGCTACTACTAATAATTGATTTGGCCAATTGTAGATAAAAATTTTACAAGTGTATGGATTATGACATGTATTAGGTGATAAGTTAAATATTGTTCCCATAAGGATAGGCATACTAATTAGTAATTATTTATCATTCCTTTAGCTAGTAAATTTAAATTAAAATGAAATGATTAGTATAAGCAATTCAAAATAAAATATCTAAATTTAATTAACTTAAATTTAAACAATAGAAATTAACTAGAGCTTGAGTTTATTCACTAGTTAAAATTTGAACTACATAATTAAATTCTACTATTAATTACCGATTATAATCAAGGTAAATTATTCTATACTACCTAAAGCCTCTTTTGAAAATATTCAAGTATACTAAGACTAAAACTAACATATTTTCATGGTTACTAGTTAATTAAAATTCATTAAATTCTTTAACAATTTATTCTTCCCTAAGAATTCACCTTACTTTTAGGTTGAGTTGCTTAAGTTCTATGAGTTAAAAGCTAGTAATTTACTTAACTTTTGCTGATAGTAAATTACCCATAAACAAGAACTTCATTGGACCTAAAATCAAATGCAAGAAATAAGAACACGTCACAAAAATTGACTAAAAAATAAGTTTATTAATAAAGAAATAAAAATTCGAATAAGTTCTAACTAGTTACTCCAAAATCAAATCTTAAACTAAATTAGTTCCTCATAATGAATATCTCTAGCACAACAATTGATTTAAACATAGAATACATAATGTAGATGAAAGAAGAATAAAAAGAACTCATTTTAATCAAGTGTTCTACATCTTCGCTTTTGCTCAATTTCCACATTTAATCATGTTGTAGTTATCTAAAGGTTCAGAAAACTCTTGCTAATCTCTACAAATTTATATCCTTCTTAAATAAGGGCAATATAAACTTCTTAACTTAAAAAAGCTACAGCTAAAAAAAAAGGAACTTAGCCTTAAAATTTTTAAAATGAGCAACAGTGTTGTAGCCCTTCACATACTATCACACTAGAAAATTTTACAATTATGAGCTTGCCAAACTTACAAAAATTCCCCTAAAAAAAAAGTACCGATGAGTAGAGATATGAAGAAAATAAGAATTCTAACTAAAATTTAACTAAGTACTAATATAATTCTAATATAATTTTGCAAGAAACCATAAACTAAACAACTAAAAATCAAACTGAATTAGCATTTCATCGAATTTCTCTATCCTAAAACTTTTCTTGTTCACAAGCATGTACAAAAAGTTAAAAATAAAGGGAATTATAATCATATGACAAGCATCAATCTTCTCTCAAACGGAGTCAACAACTAATAGCAAATGAGTTGGAGTATACCACTCTATAGTAGTGGCTTAAGGAGAAATTTAACCACCAACTTCATTTGGCCTTATAAAAGATTACTCCCTGAGCTCTTTTGAATCCTGTCTCATTGGTTGCCTTTTAGAAAACTAAAAAATTGGGGTTCTGTAACTCTTTTAATTCTAGTTAGCAACGTGATGCTAGTTATGGCTTGTATGACTCGGAAATGACTTTCCATCATCATCGTTATCCTTATATAGTTACTTAACTCATCTGCAATAACCATCAATTTAGTAATAAAATTGAAAGTATTAGTGTCATCACCTATTTTTCTGACAACAGGCCTTGTTGGAATGTCCTCTTTATCATACACTTCATAGAAAGTTGAACTCCATTCAATATCTTTTATATGTGGATTGTAGCCTCCATAGTATTCATACCCTCCTGCCATAACATCTTGATCCTCATCCTAAGACTTATCAGAGTATTCTTCATCAAATATCATCAAAATTGAATTGTATATCAATAGCATATGTCCTATCGAGCGTGGCAAACATATGTTATTTAGAAAAAAAAAACATTTAGTGCTTATGCATGATAGACACTCTTTGATCTGAAATAAAAAATTAAATGCACCTTCTTCTTGACTTCTAATCAAAATGTGGATCTTTATTTTTTTGCCACAATTTTCTTAGATTTCAATGGATATGAATGAGAGAAAATAATTTAAGTAATGAGAGACAATAAATTGAAAATGCAAGTTTTGATTAACATTGAATACAAAAGTTGAATACAAGTTCTATAAATAATAAAGACTAAAGGCATGAAGTTGTATTTGTATTAAGGTTGGAACTATTCTGCAATTGAGAGTGATTTTTTTATGGAATTATTCTCCTTGAGCTCATGGCAAGGTTTCTCAATGGCCAACAAGAACATAGATGATTCTGTTGATTTACATCACTATGTGGAGATAGAAGATTTAGTGAGCCTAACAACGAAAGTGGAAAAGCAATTCAAAGGAAAGAGGTATGACTCTAAATCCAAACTAGGTTCCACTTCATCATGGAAATATTCTTGGGGGGATAAGGATAGATAAACTTATTACTAAGTCAAAAGGGGTGGAAAATAAAAATGAAAATGACTTAGGTAATAAAAAAAAGTGAGGATAAAACAACCCAAACTAGGAAAACTCATGTTTTAAGTGTTTGGGGCATGGAAATATTGCTAAAGAATGTCTAAATATGAGAACTATGATTCTAAAGGATAGGGATATTTAATCAAAAGGTGATAAGGAGAGTGATAATAAAATTGCATCTTTAAAGGATTGTACTGATATTAAATATACTAAAGGAGAAAGTCTAGTTATGCAAAGAATATTGAGGTTGTAAAATAAGCATAAAAAGGCATGAGGAACAAAGGGAAAACTTATTTCATACTCATTGTTTAATTGCTAATAAATTGTGCAAATTGATTATGAATAGTGGTAGTTGTACTAATGTTCCAAGCACCTTGTAAGTGGAGAAATTGCCAACTATCAAATATCCAAAATCGTACAAGCTACAATGGCTTAATGAAAGTGGTTTGGCAAAGGTAAACAAACAAGCTTTAATTTATTTCTTAATTGGTAGATATAAAGATGAGTTTTTCTATGTTGTTGCACCCATATATGTAAGTCATATATTTGTTGGAGAGACCTTGACAATATAATAGAAGGTTGAATCATGATGGCTTTAAAAATAGGTTTTCTTTGAAAATGGATCGAAAAAGATATAATCTTAGTCCATTAACTCCTGAGGAAATTTTTGAAGACCAAACTTGCATTAAGCAATAATATGAAGTGCTCAAATCTTCATCCAAAAATTCTTTGAGGAAGGAAACCCATATCTGAAAAGAAAAGGAAGAAAAATAAAAAGGAGAGATGAGTGATCCCAAAAAACCCTTCAAACTTGACCAAAATGGGACATCCATGGGGAGAGAAAACATGGAAGGAACAAATGAAAGAAAAATGAGTGCTTATTCAACCATGAGTAGTGTAATGAAAGCCATGAAATTGAACTAACCCATTCTTATGCTCATGAAGCAAAAAATTTTTGCTTAACTCTAATGAACTAACCAAAAGTGTGTATTGTGTTTTTGATGATCTTTGGCATGTTTATAAGCATGGAGCATGTGATGTAAGAGTTAAGATACAAATAGGCAAGCCTATTATATACTTTGGTTTGAAAGCATGACAACACAGTCCTAATGGAAATGGAACATTAATAATGGTAAAGGGGCTGATTCGAGGATGAATCATTTTAAAGAAAGGGGGACTGATGCCTAAGAAGCCCCAATGGAACTATAAACCAATGAGAGTCCAAAAAGGCCCAATGATAAATTCAAACTATAAAGAGTTTCAAAGGACCTTATTTGGAGCTATTCAAAGCAAATGGAGAGACCAAGTTAATGTGATCTCAAGCCCAAGATCAAGGCCTAATAAGCTTCAAGCAAGCCAAGATCCATTATAAGTCCAATAAGGCCTATTAACAAAGTCAAAAACTAAGAATTTGCTAACAACTTTTTAATCTTCATTCAAGATGTTTGGAGAGCCCAAGCATAAAACAATTGTCATCCAATTTAATGAGGGATCAAAGGAGGCCAAAATAATCATATTTTCCACATCAAAACAACCAAATTTAGAGGCCTAAGTTGCTGTCACGGTCGCAACCTACCCTTACGGTGAGAGAAGGCTCAAATGAACAAAAGTGAATATTAACTTGTTGTCATGGTCATAACCTCTTGAATTTATATAGATTCTATGTTGAATTGTTGACTAGGTCAGTTACATTCATAATAAATGCCTAGAATAACCACTCCACATGTCTTAACACTTGTTTTAGACCTTTTTAACATATATATTATATAGGATAAGGCATCTTTGAATACCATACAACATCAAGTCTACTTACATTGCTCAAATAGGAGTTTGAATGGTGTTAATGTCATTAGAGTGAAGTAAATGTAATTTTGGTTATAATAACAAGTTAATGGGGTTAAATTATCATATTTTTAGCATTTATGATAGTATTATGATTTTACTCTTGTATCTATATAAACAAAAATTTATTCTATTGTTATTTCATATTAGAGTTGAATTATATAAATCTTTCCCAATAAGGAATTTGCTTTGAAGTTTTTAAGTGAATTTTGTGACTTATTAAGCCTAGTTAGGTTTATGGCGTCAAAATTCAAATCTTATTCTTCTTCTTGGCTTACTAAACTTATTATTTTTTATTTGTTTAGAAGATTGCAAGTCTAATTTAGATCTTTATCCTTATTAGTAAAGTGAAAAGTTAGTTATTCTATTCATCTTATCGTATTCTTGAACGGTTCAAAGGGTGTCTTAATCTTAAACGGTGATAATTTCTACTTATCAACCTTATCATATATATCAATATCTATTGGGAAGTTTAACTTGAAACTATTAAATTCCATCATGCTCAATGGAAATGTGACTTATTAGAGCTATCTATAGGGAAATAATTACCCTATAGAGGATATAAAGGGGAAGCTTCTCCAGTAGAGTAAGACATGTGAACTCCAATCAATAGCTAACATACAAACAACTCTAAATAGTCAACTTCAACAATTAGCATGCAACTTTTAATTTTGTTTGTCTTTATTCATTCAAACTCATTTGTTATCTTTCTAATTCATTGCAAATAAAGTTTTTTAATTTCTACGATAGTTCCATATAGTTCATTAAGTTCTTCACTATATTTCTCTTTTTGTTTTTTATGAAGTTTTCATTTTCTTAATGCTACAAACTCTTTCTTTTAAAAAGGCATTCTACAATATTAATTTAGCTACTACTATAGCTCAATTAAGAACTAGCAAGTTTAGATCCCTTAATTTAAACAAAATCATTTATTATAAGTTATATATTTTAGATTATTGTACCTTATACGCATCTAGCACGCTCAAATTTGACAAATTAAGGATCAAATAGGGACTTTAACTTTTGAATTAGGAAATATTTTATCATTCTCGATAAGTGTGCCAACTCTCTCTTAGTAGTTCTTCGGGTGTAGCCGAAATTTTTTTCTTGTGGTAGTCTCTCCAAGTTGCTTTTTTCCTTCTATCAGTTATAATAGTTACCTTTTTATCTATTATTCTTCAATAAAATAAAGTATTTGACAACTGTGGGTTACTTTATTTACCCTTTTATAGGTTTTTCTGCCATATTTTTATTTTCTTTTATTTTTATTTTTTTTTTAGAATAGAACTGTTGTTTTCATTACCGAAGATGGAAGTACACAGCAAACAACATGAATGGCTGCAACATACACAGCAAACAACATCAAAACCATAAAATATAGGACTTAATCTACAGTCCATACCATCATGATTGGGGTTACTACATTAGCAACCTCTGCACTTATACAGAACAGACTAAATCAAGCTACCGACATCAAGATTATGAAACAACAGATGCTCTTTGGTTTGGAATAAAGAAGAACAAGCCATTTGTCATGCTCCTCATGATAGATCTAAATCTTCTTGTTACTGTCCA